>JACEIK010005222.1:26352-46346 GCA_018107945.1 Datura stramonium
TACCAACATGTATCTTAGCTTCCCAAAATTCCATTTTACCTGCAAAACAACACTAATCATGTTGGTTAGTATAAATTCATATTTTAACTACAAATCACATTAGAATGCACACATAACGATAGATAAACATGACGAAATGAAGCATTTGAGTATCACTTGGGCATGCAATTCTGCCCAAGATCAACTTCAAACATAGAATTAGGGAGAAATTGGGCATGGGTGGGGACTAAACTACCCATTCAAAACCCCACATACCTGGAATTACTTGCTTCCTAACTCCCTTGAAAAACCCTAGGTGGAAACTTGAAGAAGAACCCTTGAATCTCCTCCTATTCCCTTGTCTAGTTCTTGCAAATGCCAAATGAGACTTAACATGAGTTTTTCCTCCTTAAAAGACCCTGTCCCGACCTCAAAACGACGTGGTTTAGGGTCCAAAAGCATAGAAAAGTCGAATTTTCCCTTAATAAAATTTTCCTGAAAAATAGATCTGGCCCCAACCACTACTTGTACCGTGAGTCGTACCACGAAGTCACGACTCGTGGTCACCTCACCACTTTTCAATCTTCTGAATCTAGCCACGACTCGCATACCATGACTCGTAGTACCATCCTACGGGTCGTACTGTCAGTCGTAGTACCATCAAACCATACCAAACATGACTTAACCACGACTTCTCATCACGACTCGTTGCTACATCCTAGATTTGTACCATAACCCGTGATGACTCACTTTGTCACCACTGAGAATTTCCTCACGACTCCTAACCATGAGTCGTACCTACGCGTCACGACTTGTAAGACCACTCGCGATATGACCTCAGGCTCCCGAAATTCATCAAGACTCGAGTCACGAGTCATAGGTCCTCACCACAATTTGTCGCTTGAGTCGTACTGCTGAAAAATTCTAGGTTTTCTGCAGTTTCCAACTTCAAATCCCAGGTCTATTCTTATGCCTTTTTGGGGTATTACAGTTGGGCTCTTTATTGACAACGCCCGCTTCATTCTTTATCAGGAGTGTGAGTTTGAGCGTTATCAACTCCCAAGTTAATAACCAGAATAAAAAGATAGAAACCAATGGGAAAGAATTCTTACTCAATTGGTACACCCAAAACAGCCACCACAACACCCAACAAAAGCACCAAAATGCAAGCTTTACAAAGCTCCTGACCTCCCGACATTAAGAACCATGTTAAACCATGGCTTCCAGCCCCAAGATCATCAAGAACATTTTGAAACACCTCTAAGGAGGTTTTACCTACTGGATATTTCCTAAAATGAGAAAAGAATATGAAATAATTGACCAAATAGAGTTAAATAGTCCTCCACCGCCTTAGCTGCTTGTGACGTGTCTGCTTGTGCAGTCTCACAAAAACATGAATATCTCTCTTCTCCAAAGTTGAATTTTTGAATGTTTTAATGTGATGGAAACTAGACTCATAGATATTTAATTTGATAGGTTGTACACCCCCTAATTCCTTATAGATTGGGAGAAAAGTCTTGAGACATTTGACCTAAATTTCAAGGAATCTCAAGAAGGAAATTTTGTGATAACTTTTGCCGAATTTCATTTTACAACTTGATGGGCGTCCAATATGAAATATGATCATAAAGTGACTCAAATACCTCATAACACTTCCTTCTTAGCCTATTAAGTGCTCTTACTATTATCTCAAAAGTATGAATTTGTCGCTCAAATTATCGAGGGTGTTACATCCTTTCCCCCTTAGAAACATTCGTCCTTGATTGCTGGAAGACACGTATGAATCCAACTCAAGGATCAACACATCACGACATTGCATGACATAGCCTCACACGACAAGCCTACCACAAACAACTCCAAACAATAAAACCTTGCACCATACCGAGGCGCGACACAATTATAACCATAATTAAAATAAGAATCTTACCTGCCGCCGTATTTAGCCACTAGCCAGCTATAATTCATCATGTCACAAGCATTTCCCGCACAAGACAGTTAACATGAGTCCTTCGGCTCCTACGATAATTGGCTTCTCACATGATTTTGTTTTGAAAAGAAGGATAACAATCCTAAATGTCCTATAGCCTCCTGTTTATAAGTACACTGCGCAATGTACACATAAATAAGACTCTACTAGACATGGCTCATAGACTCCTTAAGACATGAACTGCTCTGATACAAAGTCTGTCACAGCCCAAACCCGGGGAGGCGTGATCGGCACGCGGTGTCGTACTTGACCAATCGAACCCTTCAAAAATATAACTACAACAAACTAGAATCGAAGAGGTTCGACATTACAACACAAGCTAAATCAGCGTAAACCATACACTAAAATGGAAGCTGGCTCACAGGCCAACCAAAAACATACATAATAGGCCACCAAGACCACAAAATGGAAAATAATTATACAATCAGGCCCATCGGGGCGTCAACAACATACAAACACCAGAGCGACATCTACAAGCCTCTATGAATACAATAGTAATCAAATTATTGGGACAAGACCCTGAACTACCCTTAACTCAAATATCTAGCGACTCCGAAAGACCTGGAGTGCACCAACTCAATTGGGACTCCACTCAGCACCAAAGAACTCAATATACTAGCCCTCAATCACCTACAAGCATGAATGCAACACCCCAACTAGGGTGTTAGTAAATAATGTACCGAGTATGAAAGGCAGAAATTATCTACCAGACTCAAATTAGAGATCAATGATATACTGAATATCACAAGAGGAAAAACTCAACTTAAATAAATACATAGACCCTACTTGACCTCCATAAGCCTGGCAAGTACAAGCAAGCACACAAACAGAACTTACCTAGCCCCCATAAGCCCCATAGGTCCAACAAGTAAACAACATCACACAACATCTAGCCGAAACTGCTCACCTGTCATCACCTCTATACCTCTCAGTGACCTTAGCTAACACCAACCAACATCTAGCATCCACTCCTATCAGATAATAGATAACATGAGCAGCAATCACAATATAATGCCAAACATATAAAAAGTAAACACTAGTCAATCAACATCATCAAACAAGCACTGCACAGACTCTTTCTTGGCTATGCACAATTAGCAGAGCTCCATTCATTCAGAAGAGCCAATCGCAATCCCAAGAAGGCTTAGACATGTCATACCGCTCTCAAATCATGTCTCAACTCGACACTATAGAGGAAATCATTCTCAACCCTATAGGTCATTTAACTCCTTGGGCTCAACCCCTCGGCTGGAAACAATCTCATGCGTTAGGTATCCACAAGCCACAAGGCACCCCGGGCTCAACCCCTAGTTGGAAGAACTCTCATGTATCGGGTATTCACAAGCCACAAGACCTCAAAAACAACACATACACAATAACAACATTCACAATCAATAAAAATAATAATACATGTTTAAACAGCCCACAACTGTCTCTCAAAACCTACCAACCAACTATCACAATATAGTACTATTCTCGCACGTCTAGTTATACACCAACGAGCAACTAAATGAACTAAGGAACACCATCCTAACTAGTCTACCCCCAAGTTTTACAAACCACTATACTCCCAACTAACAACAAGGTACATGGCTAAGCGAACCCAATCATCACCCCGACCGTCAATGTGCCATCGACACGGTCGACACAACTGCCGACTCTAATATAATAAAAGATCGTCGCAACCATTGATCTTAACCACTCTAAACCCTCATTCACTAGTCAATCCCATCACCTAATATTATTTACACAAGAAGACCATAAGTTTCTACAAGAACTACATGCTTCACACACGACCTCTCGACACGAACCTAATAATTTTCCATGACTACAATTCTCCGCACTCAAGCCCAAGACACCAACCAAACCAGTACCGCATGAACACACTTATAACAATATAAATAGTAGCACAAGAGTTTAAAAAATAACATAATATAAGCCTTCACAAAACAGCCAATACACATGTCAACACGGATGATAACGACTACAAAATTCATGCCAAAAAAGGAGGGACAAGCCTAACATACCTTAGCTTAAAGCCTATACGAACTCGAGCCTTCAACACTATGAACCTACTACCTAAAGGCAGTCCAATATGCTTCCAAGAACACAACCAACAAACTCAAAAAAGAAACAACACAAGGCGACACTTATTTGGCTAAGTTTTGATAAAATCAGCGGTAGAAGATCTGAGATAACAACCTAATAACATCAACAACCTATTAATCAACCTAAATTACTAAGAATCAGCAATTAATGGAAGCTTACTTATTAGTCACCACAAACAACCACCAAAAATACAGCTACAAGAACCTACCAAAAAGACAATGCAAACACGACTTTAACAACGAGATCACTATGGATATAATAATAGAAACTTCAACTCAAAGTTGTAATACCCCAAAAGTCCCTAAGATCAGACCCAAAGGTTTAAGTGGAGAAAGCAGGAAAATTTCACACCAGGTCACAAAACGACCCATCAAGTGACCCGTGAAGTGACTTAACGAGTCGTGACATGGCTCGTGAAGGTAGAGGGAAGATTGGAGAAGGGAATTTGTTCTGAGACTTGGCGAGAGATGAGGCGAGAGTCATCCAGTAGGTAACGACTCGTCAAGTGGCTCACCCTAAGAGTCGCGGTAAAGGGATATTCATGGATGGTGCCACGAGTCGTGGTGTCACTTCATGACTCGTCCAATGGGTCATGGTAAGGATGGACAGGTTGAAGGTTGAGTTTCCAATGACTAACAACTCGTGATGTTCCTTTTTGGGACTGGCGGAGTTATTTTTCCTGCGAATTTAGTAAGGGCATTTTTGTAATTCCTAAGCTCCTAAGCCCTAAACTATGTCATTTTAAGCTCTGTTAGGAAGGTTTTAAGAGGTTTTAGCCTATTCTAACCCATTCCCTTCCCATGAATGCAAGTTTATAGGATCCCATAGGATATCAAGCCTAGAAATCTTTAAGTTCTTCTCCAAATCACTTGGGCTTTCAAGGAAGGGTGTAGATTAAGCTTACCAAGGTATGTAGGGCCATGAATAAGAGGTTCCTTTCACTCTCATGTCCAAATTTCTCCCCAAGTTCCTGAATTCAAGTGTTTGATCTTATGTGGTTTTAACTCAAATTTATGAAATTCTTTATACTTTATTCATGGGTCAATCCCCTTCATGTTTCAAATGATGTTTTAAGATTAATGGGAAAATTTCATGTACTAATTAATTATAAATTCATGGTTTCAAGTTTTAGAAAATTTATGCCCAATTATGCAAGTTTCATGAAAAGTAAAGTTTATGATCCATGATTTCAATTATGATGAGATATCTAGCATGATTAAATATTTGAGAACTATTGATGTATGAACCTATATTTTTGACTTGTGAAGTCTATTTCAAGTAAGCATGATGTTAAGATTTGGCAAGCCCACACAAGTTAAGTATGTTTTTCATGATTTAGCCAAGGCTAATAAGATCGGCTTATGATATTTTTTGAATTCAAGACTCCCCATGTTCAGATTTCAGACTATGAATGTAATTACATTATCAACTTCATTGAGAAATGATGGTTTCAGCTTCGTTAAAAAATGATGGAGAGCACTTTGCATGTGTTTGCGAGCAGTGTCTAGTATCGAGTAGGATTGGGGTTCCAAGGTTCCTCGATATTAGAACTATGTGCCAACGCAGGTTTATATATTTACATTGGGACCTCCTTTGTGAGTTTTCCCTATCCTCATGGGATCTTCAGCTTGATATCGATATCATGGTAGCGTTTTTATCCCAGGCAAGGTTTAGATGGCTCTGCCCACTTGAGTATAATTTTTGGGGCATCACATAAGCTCTATCATGATGATGTCGATTATATGACGATTCTCCCATTGTTCCTCATGGTTTTAGTTATGCATGTTTATCAATTATGATATTATATTTTCAGCAGGTTTGACCCAATGATCAGGTTATCAGTTTTACTTAAAATCTCAATTGTAGCTTTGGGTGATTCGATTCAGTTATGAGATCCAATTTATGTCTAATCATATTTTCAGATATCAGCATGCAGCCTTTACTCTCAGAATATTATGATGTTATGATTTATGATATGCATGATTTCAGTGTTTACTTACTTAGTTTGTTTTACTTACCTTGCGTACTTAGTATATTTCAAGTACTGAATGCATACTCTATGCTGCATTATTTCACGATACACGTTCGGACGTGCAGACTCAGTCTCACTGTTAGCCAGTCCCCTGAGCATATCCATTTCTCCAGTTGGTGAGTCCTCATCCTTCGAGGACCTTTGGTTAGTTTAGCTATGTTATTTTAGTTTCAGATTTCTAGTGAGATAGATTGGTTGTTGTCCCATCATCTTGTCAGTATGTTAGAGGGTTTTCATACATAGACTTTTATTTTTAGCTTTCTATTCTATGTTCTGATGGTTCCGTTGGATAAACGTTTGTTATTCATATTTCTGCTATTTCAAATTTCAGTTATCAGCTTCGTTATAATGATCTTTAGTTGTCATGTTCATTCCATGGGTTGACTTGGGGCCATTTATGGTTTTAGGTTCTGTGTCTCGATCCGAGCCTATGCTTAGGCTGTGACAAACTTGGTATCAGAGCATTAGCTTTTGAAGTATCCTAGGGTGTTTGAAAGCTGCATTAAGTAGAGTCTTTTTCATGAGTGTGAAGCGCACCACGCTTATAACGAAGATGCTACGGAATGTTTTAGGAAATTTATCTTCTTTCACGATCTATGTCATGCGAAGAAGTATCTCTCTATCCTTCTAACTCGTGCTATACATGTTTGAAAAATCATGCCTACATTCCGAGTTAATGGAAGAAGCGATGGGAACAGATATGGGAATCACCATGAGGATGGCAATTGAGATGGGCACCAGAAGGCCCCACCGGCCCGAGAGGATCCTGTGCCCGAGCAGGTTGCCCTTGCTGAGTTCAGGGCATCCATTCAGATGTCGGCACATGCATTAACCACTTAGGTTAATCAGCAGGCAGTGGCTCATGTTCCCCAGAATGGGAACGCAGCTGTGGCTAGAGTTTGGGATTTCCTCAGGATGAATTCCCTTGTGTTCCTTGGGTCGAGAGTGGAAGAGGACCCACAAGAGTTCATAGAGGAGAGAAGAAGATCACCCAAATTATGGGGGTGATCAGGGAGGAGTGCGCAGACTTAGCCTCCTATTAGTTGAAAGGAGTCACTCATATAAGGTACAGGCAGTGGAAGGATAGCCAAGGAATCAAAGCGGGCCCCATTGGTTGGAATGAGTTTCACCACATTCTTAGACCGATTCTTTCTCCCGAAGATGAGGGAAATCAAGGCAGATGAGTTCGTGAATTTGAGACAAATTGACCGTTCAGGAGTATGCTCTTGAGTTCACCCGATTTTCCAAATATGCGCCGGAGATGGTAATCAATCAGAGGGCATGGGTGAGAAGATTTGTGAATGGAGTAGCACATTAGTTGGTTAAGGAATGCAGTACTGGTATGAACCATTAGGACATTGACTTCTCCCAATTGGGTATGCCTAGCAGATGGAGGCTATGCAGATGAGGGAGAGGGAGAGAGAGGATAAGAGGGCCAACACAGATAGTTTTGGGTTTTTCCAACAAAGGTTTTGTGGCGAAAATCGTCAGAAGTCCCACCATCGATCGTCAGCCCCAGCACCATCATTATCCAATGTGCTATCCAGGTTTAGGCACGATCATAGGGGGAGGACATCAGGCCCTCGAGGTCAGGGGAGCAGGCTAGTAGAGCCCAACATTCCAGTTTGTGACATGTGTGATAGGAGGCATACCAGACAGTTCTTAGTAGGTTCAGGGGCATGTTTAGGGTACGGGAAGTCCGGCCAAATGCTCAGTGATTGTACAGCGGCCAGACAGGGCCATGGTAGAGATTGTGACCTAGTTACCAGTTCAGCAGCTCCAAGCATGCTCAGCTTAGTAGGGTGCATCCACTAGTGCAGGTGGTGGTTAGCGTCAGAATAGGTTTTATGTTCTCTCATCATGATAGGAGCAGGAGGTCTCTCCAGATGTGGTCACTGGTATGTTACGAGTATTTAAGCTTGATATTTATGCATTGTTAGATCCAGGGACTACCTTATCTTTTGTGATTCCTTATATTGCTATTAGTTTTGGAGTTAGTCCCGAAACCCTATCAGAACCCTTCTTAGTCTCTACTCTAGTCGATGACTCAGTTATAGCTCGATATGTATATAGAACTTTCCCTATAATAGTCCTTCATAAGTCAGCTCAGCTGATCTAGTAGAGTTAGACATGGCTGATTTTTATGTGATCTTTAGTATGGATTGATTGCATTGTTACACCCCGTATGTTTTCATTGTTTAAGCAACGTGTGCATGTGCATAGAGAGAGTTCATAGAGTAGACACATGTGGGAGAAGGATCGAAGGTGAATACGTGAGTGTGTTCTCGACTGAGTGGGAATCGAAACAACACAAGGCGACACTTATTGGCTAACTTTTAATAAAATCGGCGGTAGAAAATCTGAGATAACAATATACTAACATCAACAACCTGCTAATCAACCTAAAATACTAAGAATCAACAAATAATGGAAGCTTACTAATTCGTCACCATGAACAACCACGAAAAATGCAGCTATACGAACCTAACATAAAGACAATGCAAACACGAATTGAACAACGAGATTTCTATGAATATAATTATTGAAACTTCAACTCGAATCTATAATACCCCAAAAGTCCCTAAGATTAGACCCGAAGGTTTAAGTGGAGAAAGTAGGAAAATTTCATACCAGGTCATAAAACGACCCATCAAGTGACCCGTTAAGTGACCTAACAAGTCGTGACGTGGATCGTGAAGGAATAGGGAAGATTGGAGAATGAAAGTTGTTTTGAGACTTGGATACGGATGGGGCGATGAGTCATCTAGTGGGTAACGACTCATCCAGTGGCTCACCCTAAGAGTCGCGGTAAAGGGATGTTCATGGATGGTTCCACGAGTCGTGGTGTCACTCCACGACTCGTCTAGTGGGTATGGTCAGGATGGCCAGGTTGAAGGTTGAGTTTCCAATGAGTAACAACTCGTGATGTTCCTTTTTGGTACTGGTAGAGTTATTTTTCCTGTGAATTTAGTAAGGGTGTTTTTGTAATTCCTAAGCTCCTAAGCCCTAAACTATATCATTTTAAGCTCTGTTAGGAAGGTTTTAAGAGGGTTTAGACAATTCTAATCCATTCCCTTCCTATGCATGCAAGTTTATAGGATCCCATAGGATATCAAGCCTAGAAATCTTTAAGTTCTTACTCAAATCTCTTGGGCTTTCAAGGAAGGGTGTAGATTCAGATTACGAAGGTATGTAGGGCCAGGAATAAAAGGTTCTTTTCACTCTCATGCCCAAAATTTGCCTCAAGTTCCTGAATTCAAGTGTTTGATATTATGTGGTTTTAACTCAAATTTATGAAATTCTTTATACTTTATTCGTGGGTCAATTCCCTTCATGTTTCAAATGATGTTTTAAGATTCATGGGTAGATTTTATGTACTAATTAATTATAAATTCATGGTATCAAGTTTCAGAAAAATTATGCCCAATTATGCAAGTTTCATAAAAAGTCAAGTTTATGATCCATGATTTCAAGTATGATGAATATCTAGCATGATTAAATATTTCAAATTATCCATGTATGAATCTATAATTTTGACTTGTGAAGTCTATTTCAAGAAAGCATGATGCTAAGATTTGGGTAAGCCCACACAAGTTAAGTATGTTTTTCATGATTTAGCCGAGGCTAATAAGATCAACTTATGATATGTTTTGGATTCAATACTCCCCATGTTCAGATTTCAGACTATGCATGTAATTACATTATCAGCTTCATTGTGAAATGATAGTTTCAGCTTCGTTAGAAAATAATAGAGAGCACTTTACATGTTTTCGGGAGTAGTGTCTAGCACAGAATAGGATTAGGGTTCCAAGGTTCCCCAATATTAGAACTACGTGCCAACGCAGGTTTATATATTTACATTGGGACCTCCTTTGTGAGTTTTCCCCATCCTCATGGGGCCTTCAGCTTGAAATCGATATCATGGTAGTGTCTTTAGCCCTTGTAAGGTCTTAGATGGCTCTGCTCACTTGAGTGTAATTGTTGAGGCATCACGTAAGCTCTATGATGATGGCGTCGATTATATGACGAGTCTCCCATTGTTCCCATTGGGTGATTCGATTCAGTTATGAGATCCAATTTATGTCTAATCATGTTTTCAGATATCAGCATGCAGCCTTTACTCTTAGAATCGTATGATGTTATGATTTATGATATGCATGACTTCAGTTTTTACTTACCTTGCATACTCAGTATATTTCAAATACTGAATGCATAGTCTATGCTGCATCATTTCATGATACAAGTTCAGATGTCCAAACTCTTTCTCACCGTTAGCTAGTCCCCTGAGCATATCCATTTCTCCAGTTGGTGAGTCCTCATCCTACGAGGACCTTCAGTTAGTTGAGCTATGTTATTTTAGTTTCAGATTTCTAGTGAGATAGTGTGGTTGTTGTCCCATCAACTTGTCAGTGTGTTAGAGTCTTTTCATACATAGACTTTTATTTTTAGCTTTCGATTCTATGTTGTGATGTTTCTGTTGGATAAACTTTTGTTATTCAGATTTCTGCTATTTCAGATTTCGGTTATCTGCTTCATTATAATGATATTTAGTTTTCATGTTCATGCCATGGGTTGACTTAGGGCCATTTATGGTTTTAGATTCCGTATCTCGATCCAGGCCTTTGCTCAGGTCATGACAAACTTGGTATCAGAGCATTAGGTTTTGAAGTGTCCTAGGGTGTCTGGAAGCCGCATTAAGTAGAGTCTTTTTCATGAGTGTGAAGTGCGCCACACTTATAACGAAGAGGCTACGAAATGTTTTAGGAAATTTCCCTTTTTTCACGATCTATGTCGTGCGATGAAGTATCTGTCTATCCTTCTAACTCGTGCTATACATATTTGCAAAATCATGCCTCTATGCCGAGTTAATGGAAGAAGCAATGGAAAAAAATGGGAATGACCATGAGGATGGCAATAGAGATGGGCACTAGCAGGCCCTACTGGCCTGAGCGGATCCCGTGCCCGAGCAGGTTGCCCATGCTGAGTTCAGGGAATCCATTCAGATGTTGGCACAAGCGTTGACCACTTACGTCAATTAGCAGGCAATGGCTCATGTCCCCCAGAATGGGAACGCAGCGGTGGCTAGAGTTTGGGATTTCCTCAAGATGAATTACCTTGAGTTCCTTGGGTCGAGAGTGGAGGAAGACCCACACGAGTTCATAGAGGAGAGAAGAAGATCACCCAGATTATGGGGGTGATGGGGGAGAAGTGTGCATACTTAACCTCCTATTAGTTGAAAAGAGTCGCTCATATATGGTACAGGTGGTGGAAGGATAGCCGAGGAATCAGAGCGGACCCCATTGGTTGGGATGAGTTTCTCACCACATTCTTAGACCGATTCTTTCTCCCGGAGATGAGGGAAATCAAGGTAGTTGAGTTCATGAATTTGAGAATGAGAAAATTGACCGTTCATGAGTATGCTCTTGAGTTCACCCGATTGTCCAAATATGCACCGGAAATGGTGGTCGATCAGAGGGCTTGGGTGAGCAGATTTGTGAATGGAGTAGCAGATTATTTGGTCAAGGACTGAAGTACCACTATGCCTCATCAGGACATTGACTTCTCCCAATTGGTCTTTTATGCCTAGCAGATGGAGGCCATGCACATGAGGGGGAGGGAGAGAGAGGCCAAGAGGGCCAACACAGATAGTTTCGGGTTTTTCCAGTAGAGGTTTAGTGGCAAACATTGTCAGCAGTCCCACCATCGATCATCAGCCCCAGAACCATCATTTTCCAGTGTGCCATCCAGGTTTAGGCACAATTAGAGGGGGAGGACATCAGGCCCTCGAGGTCAAGGGAGCAAGCCAGTAGAGCCTAGCATTCCAGTTTGTGACAAGTGTGGTAGGAGGCACACCGGACAATGCTTAGTATGTTTAGGTGCATGTTTTGAGTGCGGGAAGTCCGACCACATGCTCAGTGATTGTCCAGCGGCCAGACAGGGCCATGGTAGAGATCGTGACCCAATTACTAGTTTAGCAGCTCCAAGCATGCTCAACTTAGTAGGGTGCATCCACCAGTGCAGGTGGTGGTCAGCGTCAGAATGGTTTTATGTTCTCTCATCATGATAGGAGCAGGAGGTCACTCCAGATGTGGTCACCAATATGTTACGAGTATTCAACCTTGATGTTTATGCATTGTTAGATTCAGGGGCTACCTTATCTTTTGTTGACTCCTTATATTGCTATTAGTTTCAAAGTTAGTCCCAAAATCCTATCAGTACTCTTCTTAGTCTCTACTCCAATCGGTGACTTAGTTATAGCTCGACAGGTATATAGAAATTGCCCTATCGCAGTCCTTCATAAGTCACCTCAGCTGATCTAGTAGAGTTAGACATGACTAATTTTGATATTATCTTTGGTATGGATTGGTTGCATTGTTACGCTCCGTATGTTTTCATTATTTAAGACACGTGTGCATGCGCATGGCGAGAGTTCATAGAATAGACATATGCAGGATAAGGATCGAAGGTGA
Organism: Datura stramonium; assembly: GCA_018107945.1. Lineage (NCBI taxonomy): Eukaryota > Viridiplantae > Streptophyta > Magnoliopsida > Solanales > Solanaceae > Datura > Datura stramonium. The sequence continues at coordinate 38,930 of JACEIK010005222.1, forward strand.
ATGAGCGCGTGTGTTCTCGAGTGAGTGGGCGAAAGGAGATTGGGTGCGGGCGTTACGGCCACAGTGCCGTGCACCCCTCTCTCACGCAGGGAGCGGTGCATCGCGCCATAGCTCCGCCATAAGGGGAGGCGCGCCTTGGACCCCCTTCCATCACCTCCCACCTATATATATATATATAAGTATGTGTATTGAATCATTTTAAAATATTTCCAACCGGAGAGCTACGGCCAACCGAATTTCCCTTTTAGATTTCGGTCGAATTGAAGGTAATTTACTCTATCAAACCTTGTCTAATTGCAAATTCTTCTTGGGTAATGATTATTGAGCCTATGAAGAACATATCTACGAAGTTGAATCATTGAAATTGGATCGGATTGATGGATCCATACAAAAAAGAAGTCGTATAAATCATCTTTATCTATGGTAGTATGTGTACTAGTGATAGTAAGTATTTCTACCCTTCTAGTCTACAAGAATTCATAAGATTTTGCTGAATTGGACTCATTTTGACTTATTGTTGTTGTGTCTTGTGGGCTATGGATGTTGGCCTAATTCTTGAATTAGAAAGCCTTATTTCCTTGGCATATAAGCTAGGATACGGAGGGATTACGAGTCCTTAATTGAAGCAGGCTTGATTGAGAAGAATTGGACAGTTAAGGTATGTTAAGGCTAACCTTTTTCGGCAAGTTATTCTCATTGTATAGTTGATACTACATGTATCTTTGTAATAGTTCGTTATTGTATATGCTGTGGTTAGCTTCTACGAGACGAATTGAGGTTGTAGCATAGTACCCCTTATCGGGAAGGACTATATCTAGTTTTGTATCGTTAGAAGTGACATAGATATTCCTGTTTGTTATTTGTCGTCTAAAGGGGCTAGTGGTGTTTTGCTGTCGTACCGAGGCCATAGAGGCGTGTGGTTAGCTGTTTAGCATACTTGGTTGAATAGGGGCAGCATAGGGCGCAACTGAGCGATATAATTACTATTTTGACACCTATATATATATAGTAAATCTCGCCTACAGGCTGTTAGCTTACGTGGACGCCTACAGGGCTAGACTCTTGGTACAGTAGCCTTACCTTCAAATTAGTGGCACCAGGGTAGCTTAACAATTTTGGTGTTAGGTTGTTAGATGAACTACTCCTTGCAAGTGACCGTATAACCTTCATACAACTTATAGTTTGCCATATAGGTCGCTCAAGAAACCACCCTAGCTGTAGGAATCTGACAGAATATGTGATATCCTAATTGGGGATCTTATCAGCTATCAAACGTGGGGCTAACACCTCTGGCTACTCATACAAATGCCTACATACATGTTGCCTAGAAGGGATAAGTTCCAGGATATGTGCCTACGGGGCTACAATTTTCTCATAGGAGCTATATGACATTTAGATAAATCAGATTGAGGCCTCCAGAGCCATATTAAAGTCTATTCAATTATGCACTTCCTTTATGCTGTAGTGGCATCACTGACCCTCAGTAGAGCCCAGACTTCTCAGATATAGTTACATGAGCCCAGATGGCTCAGATACAGTTATAGGAGCCTAGATGACTTTGATACAGTTACAGGAGCCAAAATGGCTCAAATGCAGTTACATGAGCCCAGAAGGCTTAGACACAGTCAAAGTATCCCAAATTGCTCGAATACAATTTCAGATGATGAGTATGTTTAGTTACAGCATGCCTATAAGGCCGTAGTGGGTAGATTGCTTTGCACTTGTCGGGGCTTATGGGGCCCCGGTTAGGTTATTCTGTGTTGTTTGTACCTTCCAGGATTATTTGGCCAGGTTAGGTTCTTGTTTGTGTATTTTCCTATTATCTACAGTTCATGTTTGTGAGATTATTCAGGTTAACTTCTGGCCCTTGTTGCTGATTACTTTCAGTTCCTCTATCAACTTCTATTCAGTTTATTATTACTGCCTTACATATTCGGTACATATTATACTAACGCCCATGCATGGGGCGTTGCATACTTGCCTGCAGGTTCACACAGACAGGTTTCAAGACCTCCTTAGTAGTCGTTCAGACTCAGCAAATTGCTAGCTCCTTTCTTCCAGAGTTGCCATACGATTATAGGTTTGGATGTCTTTTGATGTTCAATTTTGGTTAGGCCAGGGCCCTATCAATACTTTACTCTTATAGGCTTGCATATTACAACTCTTGGTTAGGTATGCATTGTTGGCCGCTGGGGCCTAATTGTGTTATCTGCTGGCAGCCTTATCGGCTTGTATATATGTAAATGTGCACCTACCTTCCTTTGTTATGATTTAGACAGTATGGTGGTCTTTTCGTCCTGGATAGGATTATATTATTGCAACTGTTGGGTCAGCTGATTTGATGGATGTGTTTACGTTGCGGCCTTGTCGGCCTATGGTTATGTTTTGAGCCAAGATATAGCTGATTGTTTTCTTGATTATGTGCTGCTGGTATGCACTAGAAGTGTATATGTCCAACTAGGTCAGCTCAGGGTCCAGTATGGCATTAGGTGCCAGTTACGCCTCCCAAGGTAGGGCATGACAAACTTGGTATCAGAGAAACATCGTATACTAGGGAATTTGCAAGACGTGTCTAGTAAAGTCTTGTTTATAAATGTGTTGTGCACCACATTTTTTAAGCAGGTGGCTACGAGGCATGATAGTATGGTTACCTCTATCTCTTCTCAAATCGTGCTATAGAGTTGAGTTATATAGGGTTGAGTCCTTAAGCTTACGTTGTTATATCTGTCTACAGAGATGTCTGATACAAGACAGACTATAGCTAGTCGAGAACTAGATATAGCAGCAGGAGAGGGTACCAATAGGGTGCCACAGTTGGAGACAGCTCAGCCTGAGGGAAAAGGGAGACATCTTCTCGATCTCCCCAGCATTCTCCACTATACTAGGAACCTCCTAGGGCAACAAAAGCGCCAACACCACTTCCAGTTCCTTCTACACCTTCAAACCAGGATGTCAGAAGTGCAGTATATATGTTAGATTAGATGATGGCTGCTTAGCGCCAACTAGTAGTACCAGTTGTTGTCGAGCTTACTGAGGGACCTGGAAGTTCGAGGGTCGTGAGTTTCTCGCCTTGAGTCCTTCACAGTTTATGGGGATAGACCATAAAGAGGACCCTCAAAACTTTATAGATCAGTTGCAGAGGATATTTAGGGTCATGCATGCTTCATCCGCAGAGTCAGTTGAGTTAGCAGTGTTCCAGCTAAGAGATATAGCGGTTATGTGGTATGAGAGTTAGGAGAGGTCCAGAGGCAGAAATACACCTTCACCCACATGGACCAGTTTCTTTGAAGCTTTCATAGAACTTTACTTGCCTCAAGAGATTTGACAGGATAGAGTAAAGTAGTTCTTACATCTAGAGTAAGGTAGGATGAGTGTTCGAGAATACGCATTAAGGGTTGATTCCTTGGCTAGATATGCGCTAGCATTTGTTAATACTATGCCAGCCAGGGTACATCAGTTTATAATGGGACTTGCATCGGAGTATGTGGAGTCTTGTATTACAGCCACGTTGTGAGAGGACATGGATATTTCGCGAATTTAGGCCTTTGTTCAGAATTTAGAGAAAATTAGGCAGCGTTAATATGGAGCTGAAAGGGAAGGTTAGGAGAAGCATCGGAGGGCTAGACCCATCGATTTTCAGGCAGAATTTTAGGATGGGTCCAGGCCTTGCTTATCAGATAGGCCACCTAGTCCCTCACCTCAGTAGCAGCAAGGAAATAGATCTAATCATCATGGGCAGTCAGGTCCCGATGAGTGTTCACGAGCATCAGTCTCACATTAGCAGAGAGGCCCAGACCGGATAAGTCTAGCAGTACCAAGTTGTAGTACTTGTAGTAGGTGACATTTGGGGAGATGCAGATATGGCTCCACTGCTTGTTATTCTTGTGGGCAGGAAGGTCACATGATGAGAAATTGTCCACTAGAGTTCATAGTAATCGGGACCAGCATAGTAGGTCCTCAGCAGGCTTAGATGCTCTAGCACCTTCTACAAGTCGTAGGTCCTCAGCTCCAGTAGGTCGAGGCAGAGGTAGATTAGGAGCATCTAGTTCTGGCAGTGGTCCAGATCGTACTTGTGCATTAGCAGGGTAACAAGATTCTGAGGCATCGCCAGATGTTATGACAGGTACATTGAATGTTTTCTCCCACTTGGTTTATGCTTTGATAGATCCAGGTTCTACCTTGTCTTGTATTACCCCGCTAGTGGCACAAAAGTTTTCTATACTACCACAATTGCTCTAGCAATCGTTTTCTGTATCCAGACCTGTTGGTGAATCGATTGTTGCCAGGAGAATTTATCGGGGTTGTATAGTGAAGATTGTTGGCTGCCAAACCTCTGCAGACTTAGTAGAGCCAATAAATGACTAGTTTTGATGTAATTATGGGCATGGATTGGCTAGCACCATGTTACACCATTGTCGATGCTGGAAAAAATACTGTCCAATTCCACTTTCCAGGAGAGATAGTGCGGGAATGGAAAGAAAATGTAGCTACGCCAAAAGGTAGGTTCATATTCTATCTCCAGGAAAGGAAGTTGATTGTGAAGGGTTGTACCTATCATATTGTTAGAGCTCGGGATGTACAGGCAGATCCCTGACTCTTTAGTCTATTCTGGTGGTTACTGAGTTCCTGGATGTATTTCCAAATGAGCTTCCTGGTATTCCCCTAGAATGGGAAATTGACTTTCCCATTGATATGTTACCAGATACACAACCCATATTTAGTCCTCCGTATAGAATGGCTCCTGCTAAGATGAAGAAATTGAAGGATCGGTTGAAAGACTTGTTATATAAAGGCTTCATTAGGCCTAGTGCCTCACCATGGGGTGCGCCAGTCTTATTCGTGAAAAAGAAAGATGGCTCACTACGAATGTGTATAGATTATCAACAGATGAATAAAGTTACTATTAAGAACAGATATCACCTCCCGAGAATGGATGATTTGTTTGATCAATTACAGGGGAAAAATACTTCTAAAAAATTGACCTAAGGTCAGGGTACCACCAAATACGGATTCGGTAGAAGGATATATCGAAAACAACCTTCAGAACTAAATATGGCCATTTTGAGTTCCTAGTTATGTATTTCGGGTTGACGAATGCCCCAATGGTTTTTATGGACCTAATGAACAACATATTCATGCCATTTGAAAAATTGTTCGTGATAATGTTTATTGATGATATCCTGGTATATTCATGCACAGAAGCTGAGCATAGAGATTATCTGCGAATGGTACTCCAGGTCCTCAGAGATCGCAAACTATACACAACGTTCTCTAAATGTGAGTTCTGGTTAAACTCTGTAGCCTTCTTGGGCCGTATTGTGTCAGATGCAGGAATTCAGGTCAACTCGTAAAAGATTAAGGTTGTAAAGACTTGGCCCAGGCCCACGACTGCAACAGAAGTTCATAGTTTTCTGGGGTTAGTTGGGTATTGCAGAAGATTTTTATGAAAGGATTCTCTGCCTTATCAGCACCATTGACGAAGCTGACTCAGAAAGCAGCTAAGTTCTAGTTGACTGAGGCTTGTGAGCAGAGCTTCTAGGGGTTGAAAGATAGACTGACATCTGCACCAGTATTAGCCTTGCCAGAGGGTTCAGAGGGCTATGCTGTATATTGTGATGCTTCAGGCGTTAGGTTAGGATTTGTTGTGATGCAGCATCGTAAGGTGATTGCCTATGCTTCGAGGCAGCTACGAAAGCACGATAAGAACTACCCCCATGATTTATAATTAGGTGTAGTTGTTCATTCTCTGAAGATTTGGAGGAATTACTTATATGGTGTTTATGTAGACATATTCACTGATCACAAGAGCCTCTAATATATATTTAAACAGAAAGAGTTGAAGTGACAACGTCATTGGCTTGAGTTGCTGAAGGACTATGACGTAAATATCTTGTATCACCCAAGAAAGGCTAACATTGTAGCCAATTCCCTTAGCCGTAGATCTATAGGCAGCTTATCGTACTTGAGGCCAGAAAAGAGAGAATTGGCTCGAGAGCTATAACAGTTGGCTAGTCTAGCCATACAGTTAGTGGACTTAGGTAATAGTGGAGTTGTGATTCAGAATACTGTAGTGTCACCTCTGGTAGTGGAAGTAAAAGAGCAATAGTACGAAGACCTAGCTTGGTACAACTCAAAAACAAAGTTCAGCAAGAAGGGTTATTGGCCTTTGAGATACCAGGGGACGGAGTTTTAAGATTCAGAGGGTGACTTTGCGTTCTAGATGTGGCAGGGCTTCGCTAGAAGATTATGGTAGAGGTACATTATTCCCGTTATTTTCTTCACCCCGGTTCAATGAAAATGTACCATGATATAAAAGATATCTATTGGTGGCATGGGATGAAAAAGATATTGCTGAGTTCGTAGCATAGTGTCCCAATTGCCTGTAGGTAAAGGATGAACATCAGAAGTCGGACGGGCTGACTCAGGAGATAGCCGTACCCATATAGAAGTAGGAAGTAATCAATATGAATTTTATTACATATTTACCTCGTACCAAGCATAAATTTGAATCCATTGGGTCATTGTTAACAGACTGACAAAATAAGCCCATTTCTTGCCAATTAGGACAACGTTCTCAACTAAAGATTATGCTAAATTGTATATTAAAAAGATAGTCCGACTGCATGGTGTCCCAATATCTATCATCTCTAACATAGGGGCTCGGTTCATAGCTAGATTTTGGAAGTCATTTCAAAAAGGTTTGGGGACGCAGGTTAATTTGAGTACAACTTTTCATCCCCAGACAGATGGCCAAGCTGAGCTCGTGTTCTAGACTTCAAAGGAAGTTGGGATGATCACCTACCTCTTATTGAGTTTGCATATAATAATAGTAGTTATCATTCTACCATTAAGATGGCACCTTATAAGGCTTTGTATGCGCGGAAATGCAGATCCCCCATAGGATGGTTTGAAGTAGGTGAATCAGGATGGATTGGACCTGACATAATACATCAATCAGAAGAGAAAGTCAAGTTCATTATAGAATGTTTATTAAAGACCCATAGTCGTCAAAAGTCCTATTCTGATGTACGACGTAGGGACTTAAAGTTTGAAGTTGATGACTGCGTATTCCTGAAAGTTTCACCTATGAAGAGCATCATGAGATTTGGCAAGAAGGGCAAGCTTAGCCCTAGATTCATTGGAACATACCGGATCCTTCGGAAGATAGGCCAAGGGGCATATGAGTTAGATTTTCCTTCAGGGATGGAATCTGTTCATCCAGTCTTTCATGTATCGATGCTACGAATGTGCATAAGAGACCTTTCTTGGGTTGTCTTAGTCAAGGATGTTTAGGTTAAGAGGAGTTGTCACGCCCCACCTTGGGGGGTATGACTGGCACCTGGTGCCCTAGTAGGACCTGGACTGCTAACTGGTGAGCCTGGGCACATCTGGTGCCTGGCTAGCTCTATCTCAGATT
>JACEIK010005222.1:77583-92680 GCA_018107945.1 Datura stramonium
GAGGCGCACTGCGGACCCCCTATCATCACCTCCCACCTATATATATATATTTAAGTGTGTGTCTTTAATCATTTTAAAATATTTCCAAAAAGAGAGCTACGACCAAGAGACTTTCCCCTTTAGATTCGGTCAAATTGAAGGTAAATTACTCTATCAAACCTCGTCTAATTGCAAATTCTTCTTGGGTAATGATTTCTGGACCTACGAAGAAAATATCTATAGAGTTGAATCATTGAAATTGGCTTATAGTGATGGAACCCTATGGAGTAGAAGCCGTAGAAATCACCTTTATATACGACTAGTATGTCTACAAGTGATAGTAAGTATTTCTACCCTTCTAATCTATAAGAATTAGTAAGATTTTGCCGAATTGGACTCGTTTTGACTTATTGTCATTGTGTCTTGTGGGCTACGACTTATGGCCTAATTTTTGAATTATAAAGCCCTATTTACTTTGTGTATAAGCTAGGATATGGAGGGATTACAAGTCCTTAATCGAAGCAGGGTCGATTTAGCAGAATTCGACAGTTAAGGTATGTTAAGACTAATCTCTTTCGGCAAGTTATTCTCGTCGTATAGTTGATACGATTTATTTTTTCGTAGTAGTTTGTGATTGTATATGTTGTGGTTAGCTTCTACGAGGTGAATTGAGGTTGTACCATAGTATCCCTTCTCGGGAAGGATTATATCCAATTTTGTCTATCGTTAGAAGCGATATAGATATTCATGTTTGTTATTTGCCGTCTAGAGGGACTAATGGTGTTTTGCTGTTGTACCAAGGCCATATAGGCTTGTGGTTATGTTTTGAGCATACTTGGTTGAATAAGAGTAGTATAGGGCACAACTGGGTGATATAATTTACTTTTTTGATGCCTATATATATGGTAAAGCTCGCCTATAGGCCGTTGGTGTACGTTGATGCCTACAGGGCCAGACTCTTGGTAAAGTAGCCTTACCTTCGAATTAGTGGCACCAGAGTTGCCTAACAATTCGGGTGGTAGGTTGTTAGATAAAAAATTCCTTTCCAATGACCGTATAAGCTTCATACGACATATAGTTTTCCGTATAAGTAGCTTAAGGAACCACACTAGCTGTAGGAATCTGATAGAATATGTGATATCCTAAGTGGGGATCTTATCAACTATCAAAAATAGGGGTAACGCCTCTGGATACTCATGTAGATGCCCACATACATGTTTCCTTGAAGGGATAAGTTCCAGTATACGTGCCTACAAGGCTACAGTTTACTCACATGAGCTATATGACATCTGGGAGAACCAAATTAAGGCATCCAAAGCCATATTGAAGTCTATTCACTTATGAACTTCCTTTATGATGCAGTAAAATTACTCACCCTCAGTAGAGCCCAGATGGCTCAGATATAGTTACAGGAGCCCAGATGGCTCAGATATAGTTACAGAAGCCCAGATGGATCCGATACAGTTACAAAAGTCCAGATGGCTCAGATACAATTACAGGAGCCCAGAAGGCTCAGACACAATCACAAGAGCCCATAAGGCTCGAGTACAATTTCAGATGATGAGTATGTTTAGTTATAGCATGCCCGCGAGGCTATAGCGGTACAATCAGAAGTATGTAGATTTCTTTGCACTTGCGGGGCTTATGGGGGCCAAGGTAGGTTATTCTATGTTGTTTGTACCTTCCAGGATTATGGGGCCAGGTTAGGTTCTTGTTTGTGTATTTTCCTGCTAGCTACAGTTCATGTTTGTGAGATTATTCAGGTTAACTTCTGGCCCTTGTTGCTGATTACTTTCAGTTCCTCTATCAACTTCTATTCAGTTTATGATTACCGCCTTACATATTTGATACATATTATAATGACGCCCAAGCATGGGGCGCTGCATACTAGCTTGCAGGTTCAAACAGACAGGTTTTAAGACCTCCTTAGTAGTTGTTCCGACTCAGCAGATTGGCCAGCTCCTTTCCTCCGGAGTTGCTATACGATTAGAGGTTTGGCTGTCTTTTGATGTTCAGTTTTGGGTAGGCCAGGGCCTTATCCCCGCCAATACTTTACTCTTAGAGACTTGCAGACTACAGTTCTTTGTTAGATATGTGTTGTTGGCCACAACAGCCTTATCGACTTGTATATATGTATATGTGTGTCCGCCTTTCTTTGTTATGATTTAGAAAACATGGTGGTCATGTCAGCTCGCATAGAAGGATATTATTGCAACTGTTGGGTCAGCTGATTTGATGCAGGTATTTATGTTGCGGCCTTGTTGGCCTAGGGCTTTGTTTTGAGCCGAGATATAGAAGATTGTTTTTTGATTATCTATTACTGTTATGCACCAGAAGTGTATATGTCCAACTAGGTAAGCTCAAGGTCCAGTGTGGCATTAGGTGCTAGTTATGCCTCCCAAGGTGGGGCATGATATGCATGCATGTTATGCCTAAGTAAATTGTAGAACCCATACGATAGAGTTCTAGTTTCTGGGTGAGCCAGTCCCAGAATGGAAGGGTAGTTCAGTTGTACCTGTAGGTCGCTTCGTATCTACCTTAAAGCCAGAAAAATGATTTTCAAGGGATGTGTTTACCATTTAGTTCGGCTTAAGTTTGCTATATTTGAGATCCCGACTCTCCAGTAAGTACCTGAAGTATGTGAGTCTTGGAGGTTTTCCCAAATGATCTACCAGGAGTTCCTCCCGAGCGGGAGATTGACTTTGGTATTGACCTTCTTCCCGATATGAAGCCTATATCTATTCCCCCGTATAGAATGGCTCCAGATGAGCTAAAGAAGTTGAAAGAAAAGCTGAAGGATATTCTAGATAAGGGATTCATCAGGCCTAGCAAGTCCCCGTGGGGTGTACCAGTTCTCTTTGTTCGAAAGAAGGGTGGGTCTCTTCGTATGTGCATTGACTACCGGCAATTGAACAAGGTTAAATTCAAGAACAAGTATCCCTTCCCTAGGATTGATGAATTGTTTGACCAGCTTCAGGGTGCCAAGTGTTTCTCTACAATAGACCTCAGGTCTGGTTACCACCAGCTCAGAGTTAGGGAGAGTGACATCCCGAAGGCAACCTTCAGGACTCGGTATGGTCACTATGAGTTTGTAGTTATGTCTTTTGGACTAATGAATGCTCCTGCAGCTTTGGATTTGATAAACAAGGTGTTCAAACCATACTTGGAAATGTTCATGATCGTCTTCATTGATGACATTCTCATATACTCTCGGAGCGAGGAGGAGCATGCTCCTTATTTGAGGATTGTGATACGAATTCTCAAGGATTGCTAGCTGTTTGCTAAATTCAGAAAGTGTGATTTTTGGTTGGACTTAGTAGAATTTTTGGGCCACGTGGTGTCAAGCGAGAGTATGCAGGCAGACTCTCAAAAGATAGAAGTTGTAAAGAATTGGCCTAGACTAGTAAATCCTTCGGATATCAAGAGTTTCATGGGTTTAGCTAGATACTACATAAGGTTTGTGGAAGGATTTTCATCCATTGCAACACCTTAACTAAGTTGACCCAGAAGAAAGTTAAATTTCAGTGATCGGATGCCTGTGAGAGGAGATTTCAAGAGTTAAAGACTCGACTCACTTCAGCCCTAGTGTTGACCCTACCTGAGGGTACAGACGTGATTGATTATGTATTGTGATGCCTCTAGGGTTGGTCTTGGTTATGTGTTGATGCAGCATGGTAAGGTCATTGTGTATGCCTCTATACAGCTTAAGACTCATAAGAAGAATTACCTTTCACATGACCTAGAATTGGCAGTAGTGTTGCATGCATTGAAGATTTGGAGGCACTATGTTACACCCTGTAAGTTCCGATATCTTGCTCATGTGTTCGTACGTATGTAGAGAGTTTTTGAGTACGATGTACACGGAAAAATTATCGAGGCATGAATGCACGAGCACGGTGCCAAGCTAGCAGGTGGAAGAGGGCCCGGAAGCAGGCCGCTAGGGGCACCGCATCATGGACCGCTCCCCCGCGTTGTGTGGCACATCGCGCCCGCAAAGAAGCACGATGGGGGCACACTGCGGACTTCCCCCACTACCTCAATATATGTATGTTTCAAGTATGAAGTCCCATTTCATTAAACATTTCCTCAAAGTCAGATTATGGCCCTGCGACACTTTCTCTCTATTTTTCATCCATTTTCCATCAAATTATGGCGCTAAACTCCGTTCAAACGCAAATTCATCTTGGATAATGAGTTCTAGGCCTACGAGAAGCATCTTTGCGGAGTTATTTCTCAAAAATTCGTCGGGTACATCGGAACCCCACCGAGTAAAGGTTGTCGGAATTGCTCCAAATTGGATTCTAAATGGCCACAGGTAATAGGTAAGCATTTCTTCCTTTTAAAATCTCAAGAAATTGTAAGTTTTCGACCGAATGAAATGGAGTTGAAGTTATAGTTAACCCTATTGAAAAGATATTATCATTGTCCATTTTATTGTTGAAAATAGTTGTATTCTCTCAGTGTAAAGGCGGAAACTAAGTGGAATTACTGGTTTTAGTTGAAGAATTGTTTGGTGAACGAAAGTCAGCTTTCGAGGTATGTTAAGGCCTTTCCTTTGGCAAGTTATTCTCTTCGTATAATGATAAGACTTATGCTTTCGAACGTAGATAACAATCCCATATGTTGTATTAGCTTCTGTTTGTAGGTAATGCTTATATATGTTGTGGTTAGCTCTTAGAAAGTATCCCTCGTTAGGAAAAAACAGGTTAGGTGTGACACACTAGAAGCATTATAGCAAGCCCTTTGTCCTTCTATTCATTGTATTAGTAGGATTCTGATGTGTTGCCACCAGGTCGAGGCCATAGATGCTTAAGGTTAGCTATTGGGCCTGATTCGGTGCAGCATAGGGGACAAACGGGTGATATAACCTCTAGTTTGACGCCCGTATAGATAGTAATGCTCGCTTAGAGGCCGTTGGCGTACCTTCACACCTCTAAGACTAGAGTTTGAATAGGATGGTGCTACCCTAGAGTCAGTGGCACCAGGATTGCCCCCATGAAGTAAGTGAAAGCCTGCCATCTAGTTAGCTACCGCCAGTGACAGTTTGTTTTAGTTGACTTAGTGCTTATCATACAGGTTGCCCAGGAGGTTATCCCAGTTGTATGAGTCAGATAGACCCGTGCGTATCCTACGGAGGGAACCTGATCAATATTTAAATGAGGAGCCAACACACAACTTGTTCTTATAAGACACTCAGGTACAGGTTTCCATGAGTAGCTAAGTCTAGATAGACTTACCTACGCAGTTAGGAATCATCCAGCAAAGACATAGGGAATCTGAACAGATCAAGTCAAAGTCTTCAGAAGTAGAACCATATTAGTGCAGTATTACCTTCAGGCTAAGAATTATAGTAAGTTGTCCGTGAAAGGTTAGGGGATGACTACTCAGGAGCGTATCCAGTCAAGTGGAAGCCCTATAGTTGTCCTAAGAAAAGGAATTATATAGTTGATCGTTCGCGACCTTAAGGCCCTCTTATGAGCTACCACGGTCCTAGCATGTCATTTAGAGTATTGTTAGGCCAATCTAGATCTCGCCCTATTCGGTCCAGGCCGTTAGAGATTATGGTCGCTATCAGGATCCTATGATAAGATATAGGCGCACGGTGTCTTCCTGTTTGCAGCTATACAGACTATTCTAGGGGCGTGTAGCGGTCGCATTAGGCCTTAAGAGACAAATATGCCTTTTTGAGTGGCTAGTTAAGATTGGAGTGCAGTATACCGGTTGGGATTGTCCCCACCTAGGATAGCCTTCCATTGACCAACCTCAGGGTTACTAGCTGTGTCATTGCCTAAGGGGCTATATAGATCGCTCCAAGGAGATAGATGTTGTCCCAAGGGACTATGCAGAGGACCAAGGGCCATATCACAATCCATTCCATGGATGGAATATTATTTTTATGTCATATCGGTATCACTGACCCTCATCGAGCCTAGTGCCCAGGGTGTAGTTACAAGAGTCCATCGGACTCAGCACAGCTACAGGAGGCGAGCGGGTTCAGTTGCAGACCCAGGGGACAGGTATGTTGGTTATAGCACCAGTAGAGTCATAGGAACCTGGATAGGGGTATATAGATTGAAGTGTACTTGCCAAGGCTTATGGGGGCCTCGATAGGTTAATTCACTACTGGTTGCACCTTCCAGACTAATGGGGGCCAGGTTAGATTCTTGTTTGTATTCTTGCCTGCTAGTTATAGCTTATGAGTGTATGGTTGTATAGTCTTAGTTCATGTATGTGTAGTGCTTTGTTAGTTGTAGGTTAAGGATAAGAAAGCTTACAGGTTAATTTCTTCCCTTTCTTGTTATTTACTTCCAGTTCTTTATTAGCTTCTATTCAGTCTTATTTACTTACTTACATATTCGGTACATATTGTACTAACGCCTAACGATGGGACGCTGCCTACTTGCCTGCAGGTTTAGACAGACAGGTTTCAGGATCTCTTAGAAACTATTTAGAGTCAGTAGATTGGCCAGCTCCTTTCTTTTGGAGTTTCTAGGTGGTATAGGTTTGTTTGTCTTTCGTTTGTATAGTGTTTGGGTAGGCCTAGGCCTTGCCCCGACCAATATTTTCACTCCTAAAGGCTTGTAGACTACAGTCTTCAGTTAGTTGGTTGTTGTTGGCCGTGTGGGGCCCATGTATGTCTTATTTTATGCATTGGCCATGTGGGGCCTAGTATAGCTGCTTATTTTCCTTTCCGTTATAACTAGACAACATGGTGGTCTTGTCAGCCCGCATAGGATCCCTATTGATGTTATGTTGGCTGGGTTAGCTATTTTCTTGTACAGGTGCTCGTGGACTTGTCGGCCCGAGGCTGTGTTTACAGCCGAGATATAGCAGTTTGTTTTCTTGATTTTGAGTAGCTAGTAGGCACCAGAGGTGTCTATGCCCAGCCAGGTTAACCCAGATTCCAGTATGGCATTAAGTGTCAGTCATGCCTCCCAAGGTGGGGCTTAACAAACTTGGTATCAGAGCAGGTCGTATCCTAGGGAGTCTGCACGCCGTGGATAGTAAAGTATTGTTTATAAATGTGTTGAGCACCACATTCTATAAACAGGAGGATACGAGGCATGATAGTATGGTTACCCCTCGTTCTTTTCAGATCGTGCTCTAGAGCTGAGTTGCATAGGGTTGAACCCCTAAGTTTCGATTGTTATGTCTGTCTAGAGTAATATTTGACATAAGACAGAATTTGTCCAATCACAAGTTAGATGCAGCAGCAGTAAAAGGTACCAACGAGGGGCCACAGTTGGGAGACAATCAGCTTGAAAGCGGGAGCAGATGTCTTTTAAATCCCCCCGGCATCCTCTCAGGGTAGCAAGAATCGCATAAGGTAATAGACATGCCAACATCATCTTCAGTTCCTTCTTCAGCCTTAGAATAGGAGGTCAGGAGTATAGTATATATATGAGTTATCTCACTTAGTAAACATTTAAGAATTAGGCAGGGACAACAGTTAATGTTGGATTTCTAGAAACACGCGAAGGATTGTGCGAGGGTTGTATCTCCAGCCTTTAGGGTTGTTGAATTTCATGCCTTAGCCCCATTATGGAATGATAGGGTCATTTCCTACTCCCTAGCTTGTTACCTTAGTACAATAGAAAGCGTGAGTATCAAAGTCATGTTGCCCGGAATAAATGGTAAAAAGAGGGCTAGATTTATTGATTTCGAGAAGGATTAGAAAGTGGTTGAGACCCCTAGTGTTTACAAAGTTACCTAGACTCTCACAATAGTAAACTAGGAGGCAGATAAGATTGCTAGTAGCACTCAAGTACGCGTGAGAGTCCATAACCGATAAACCCCTAGCAACAGTAAAGCTTAGGTTAGAAATATGTCCATTTCGCCGCAGTGTGCTAATGACGGTAGGATATACTTGCAGAATAATGGCTATGGCCCTAGTTTGTTATGTTGAAGGACAGAAAGACTATATGAATGAAGTTGGTCGAGTGCGAGTCAGGATGATGCAAGCCGGTAGACTTGGTCAATAATATCTTTGACAGTATGAGGCAGGGGGTATGAACCCCTGATCTCAGCCTATGGAAGTAAGGGGGGAAGGCACGAGTATCTAACTCCGGAGGGAAACAGAATAACCTCTAGTTTGAAGTAAGTTGACAGAGCATGAGACTACCGCTGAATGTTGGGAAATAAGCATCGGGCTGACATTTAAGAGATAGTGAGGTTGTAACCTAGAATACTGCAAAATCATCACCAGTTGTGGAGGTAAAGGAGTAACGGTATAGAGACCCTAGCCTAGTGTAGCCCAGAGACAAGGCCCAACAGAGATCCATCGGCCTTTAAGGTAATAAGGTGCGGGGTCATGAGACCCAGAGGTCGACTCTACGTTCCAAATGTGGCAGGGCTCCGTTAGTAAATTATAGTAAGGTATATTATGTTCATTATTCCCCTTCACCCAGAGTTGGATAAAAACACATCAGGTTGTAAAAAGGAGACCTACCGATAGCAGGGAAGGAGGAAGGTCTTGTTGAGTCATGAAACAGATCTCCAATGACCAGCCAAGGGAGGCTAGACAGTAGGAACCGAGCAGGCCAAAGTGGTGCTTGCAAGGGGAGTGGAGAGTAGTCTATATGAATATAGTTAGAGGGTTACCTCGTACCAGATGTAAATTGACCTGGTATGAGCCAGTATAGAAAGGCTAACGAGATCAACTCATGTCTCACCGAATGGAATTATGTTTTAGCTAAAGCTTATGCCAAGTTAAAAGTTTAAGAAGTAGTCTGGCTACGTGGAGCCCCAGTGTCTAATAAATTCTGAGAGAGAGGCACAATTCGCAGCTAGGTTCTGGGAAGCTGTTGGAACATATTGGGGCATATGTTAAAGTTAAGTATGACTTTCCTTCCCCAAACAAATAGCTAAGCAGAGTATACAATTCAAAATCCTGGAGATCTATTGTATGTAGAATTGGAGGTCCCCTAAATGATGACCTGAAGCAGATAAATTAAGGGTAGTTGAATTGGGCATACTAATGCATCAGCCAAACAAAGAAAGTTATTTATCAGGAAAGATGTACCAGTAGCCCAGGGTTACCGGAGGTCCTACCCTAACGTATGATGTAGGAAGTTAAGGATCGAAGCAACGGCTGGATATTCCTGAAAACTTCTGATGAAGGGCTTTATGAGATCTGATAAGGAGGGCAAGTCCAGCCCTAGATTCATTAAGCCTTACCAGACCCTCCGGAAGATCAGCCAAGTGGCCTATGAGGAAAAGTTACCTTTGGGGCTAGGATCTATTCATCAATACTACGCAAGTACGTAGAAGACCTTGTCTCGGATTGATTCAATTGAGGTTGTTCAAGGTATAGAAGCACTGTTCCACAGAGGGACTATAATAGTTATAGGAGCCATTTTGAGAACCAAAGTTATAGCTTATTAGGGTATCATGGGGGGACAGAAATATAGAAGAAATGAATTGAAAAACTATGAATAATGCAACTACAACGAGGATATACAGACTTGGAAAATTTAAGTTAAAGTGAGATCGTTTCAGATGTTATACAGTTGATTTTGGTTACCGTTATTATCAGTTGTTTACATATATGTGACAGACCTATGCTTCAGTTGCAAGTAGCATCCTGTGAGATGCCTGTGTTGGACATTTTTGTGTTCTAGCTTCTTTGGATAGTCCACAATACAGGGGAGACTCTGCCGAAATTTCTCTGGCAATGGTTAAAAGAGCTGAGTCTCTTAAGCTTAAGATTACATTCGAGGATGAATGTTCCTAAGGGGGGTGATGTCACACCCCATAAGTTCCTATAATCTAGCTAATGCATTCGTACGTATATCGAGAGCTTTGGAGTATGACGTACACAGAAAAAGTTTCAAGGGATGAATGCATGAGCACGGTGCCAAGCTAGCATGTGGAAGAGGGCCGGAAGCAGGCCGCTAAAGGCACCGTGTCGCGAACCCCCCTCCCCTGCGTTGGGTGGCACGTCGCGCCCGCAAAGCGGCGCGATAGGGGGCGCACCGCAGACCTCTCCCACTGCCTCAATATATATATGTTTCAAGTATGAATTCCCATTTCATTGAACATTTCCCCAAAGTCAGATTACGGCCCTACGACACTTCATCTCTATTTTTCATCCATTTTCCATCAAATTATGCCGCTAAACTCCATCCAAATGCAAAATTCATCTTAAATAATGAGTTCTAAGCCTACGAGAAGCATCTCTGTGGAGTTATTTCTTGAAAGTTCTTGGGGTACATCGGAACCCCGTCGAGTAAAGGATGTCGGAATTTCTCCAAATTAGATTCTAAACGGACACAGGCAATAAGTAAGCATTTCTTCATTCTAAATTATCTAGAAAATGTATGTTTTTGACCGAATGAAATAGAGTTGAAGTTATAGTTAACCCTATTGAAAAGATATTATTATTGACCATTTTATTGTTGAAAATGGCAGTATTCTCTCAGTGTAAAGGCGGAAACTAAGTGGAATTACTGGTTTTAGGTGAAGAACTATTTAGTGAACGAAAGTCGGCTTTCGAGGTATGTTAAGGCTTTTTCTTCGGCAAGTTATTCTTGTAGTATATTGATACGACTTATGCTTTCGAACGTAGATAACAATCCCATATGTTGTATTAGCTGTTGCTTGTAGGTAATGCTTATATATGTTGTGATTAGCTGTTAGAAAGTATCCCTCGTCGGGAAACAGCAAGTTAGGTGTGACACACTAGAAGCATTGTAGCAAGCCCTCTGTCCTTCTATTCACTGTGTTAGTAGGATTCTGATGTGTTGCCACTAGGTCGAGGCCTTAGAAGCTTAGGGTTAGCTATTGGGCCTGATTCGGTCAGTTGGGCAGCATAGGGGGAAGATGGGCGATATAACTTCTAGTTTGATGCCCGTATAGATAGTAACGCTCACTCAGAGGCTGTTGGCATACCTTTACACCTCCACGCCCAGAGTTTGAATAAGATGGTCCTACCCTAGAGTCATGGCACCAGGGTTTCCCCCATGAAGTGAGTGATAGCTTGCCATCTAGTTAGCTACCGCTAGTGACGGTTTGTTTCAGTTGACTTAGTGCTTATCATACAGGTCGCCCAGGAGGTTATCCCAGTTGTATGTAGACCCGTGAGTATCCTACAGAGGGAACCTGATCAGTATTTAAATGAGGAGCCAACACGCAGCTTGTCCTTATAAGACACTCAGGTACAGGTTGCCATGAGTGGCTGAGTCTAGATAGACTTACCTACGCAGTTAGGAATCATCTAGCAAAGGCATAGGGAATCTGAACAGATCAAGTCAAAGTCTCCAAAAGTAGAACCATATTAGTGCAGTATTACCTTCAGGCTAAGAATTATAGTAAGTTGTCTGTGAAAGGTTAGGGGCTGACTACTCAGGAGCGTATCCAGTCAAGTGGCAGCCCTACAGTTGTCCTAAGAAAAGGAATTAGATAGTTGATCATTCGCGACCTTAAGGTCCGCTTATGAGCTACCACGATCCTGTATGACATTTAGAGTATTGTTAGGCCACTCTAGATCTCTCCCTATTCGATCCAGACCGTTAGAGATTATGATCACTATTAGGATCCTCTTATCAGATATAGGCGCACAGTGTCTTCCTGTTAGCAGCTATGTATACTATTCTAGAAGCGAGTAGCGGTCGCGTTAGGCCTTAAGAGCCACATATACCTTTTTGAGTGGCTAGTTGAGATCGGAGTGTAGTATCAACATCACTTACCCTCATCGAGCTTGGTGCCCAGAGTGTAGTTACAGGAGTCCACCTGACTCAGACACAGCAACAAGAGCCGAGCGGGTTCAGTTGCAGACCCAGGGACAGGTAGGTTGGCTATAGCACCAGTAAAGTCATACGAACCTGGATAGGTGTATATAGATAGAAGTGTACTTGCCAAGGCTTATGGGGGCCCCGGTAGGTTAATTCTATGCTGGTTGTACCTTCCAGACTAATGGGGGCCAGGCTAAATTCTTGTTTGTATTCTTGCCTGCTAGTTATAACTTATAAGTGTATGGTTGTACAGTCTTAGTTCATGTACGTGTAGTGCTTTGTTGGTTGCAGGTTAAGGATAAGAAAGCTTACAGGTTAATTTCTGCCCTTCTTGTTATTTACTTCCAGTTCTTTATTAGCTTCTATTCAGTCTTATTTACTTCCTTACATATTCAGTACATATTGTACTGACGCCCAACTATGGGGCGCTGCCTACTTGCCTGCAGGTTTAGACAGACAGGTTTCAGGATCTCCTAGAAACTATTCAGAGTCATCAGATTGGACAGATCCTTTCTTTCGGAGTTGCCAAGTGGTAGAGGTTTATTTGTATTTCGTTTGTATAGTGTTTGGGTAGGCCGGGGCCTTGTCCCGGCCAATATTTTCACTTTTAGAGGCTTGTAGACTACAGTCTTCAGTTAGTTGGTTGTTGTTGGCTGTGTGGGGCCCATGTATGTCTTATTTTATGCGTTGGCCATATGGGGCCTAGTATAATTGCTTATTTTCCTTTACGTTATAACTAGACAACATGGTGATCTTGTCGGCCGGCATGGGATCCCTATTGATGTTATAGGGGCTGGGTTAGCTGTTTTCTTTTACAAGTGCTGCGTTGCCTTGTCGGCCCGAGGGTGTGTTTACAGCTGGGATATAGCAGTTTGTTTTCTTTATTTTTAGTAGCTAGTAGGCACCAGAGGTGCCTATGCCCAGCTAGGTCAGCCCAGATTCCAGTATGGAATTAGGTGCCAGTCATGCCTCCCAAGGTGGGGGGTGACACACTGCTTGTATGGGGTGCATGTAGATGTGTTCACTGACCATAAGAGCCTTTAGCATGTGTTTACTCAGAAGGACATGAATTAGCAATAACAAAGGTGGTTTGAGCTTCTCAAGGACTATGACATGACTGTCCTTTATCATTTGGTCAAGGCCAATGTAGTGGTGGATGCTCTTATTAGGCTATCCATGGAGAGTGTTTCTCATGTGGAAGATGGAACAAAAGAGCTAGTGAAGGATGTCTATGGGCTTTCTCGTTTAGGAGTTCGCCTTGTTGATTCGACGGATGGCGGTGCCATTGTTCAGAATGGTTTTGAATCCTCTCTAGTGACTGAGGTCAAGGATAGACAAAATGAGGATCCTATTTTGGTGAAGTTGAAGGAAGCAGTTCAGAATCAGAAGGTAGAGGTTTTCTCCCAAGGGGGAGATGGAGTACTTCGATATCAAGATTGTTTGTATGTTCCGGGTATTGATGATTTGAGGGAGCAGATGTTGCATGAGGCTCGTGGTTTTTGATATTCTATACATCCAGGTTCTACCAAAATGTACCGTGACCTACGGAAAGTCTATTGGTGGAATGGCATGAAGAAGGACATAGTAGAGTTTATGGCTAAGTGTCCAAATTGTCAACAAGTGAAAGGGGAGTATCAAAGACCAGGAGGTGTGCTACAAGACATCAATATCCCCACTTGGAAGTGGGAAGAGATCAATATGGATTTCATCACAGGGTTAGTTGCATACGTCGACAATATGACTCTATTTGGTTGATTGAGACAAGTTACTAAAAGCAGCCCATTTTCTACTAGTCAAAACTACTAATTTAGCTGAGGACTATGCTAAGTTGTATATTTGGGAGTTAGTTCGGTCACATGGTGTTTCCTTTTCCATCATATCAGATAGAGGTACTCAGTTCACTTCACAATTTTGGAAGTCATTTCATAAGGGACTTGGTACTTAGGTCAAGCTTAGTACAACTTTTCACCCGCAGTGCGATGGTCAGGCCGAGCGGACCATTCAGACTCTTGAGGATATATTGAGATCATGTATGATTGACTTCAAAGGTATTTGGGATGATCATTTACCTCTTATCGAATTTTCTTACAACAGTTACCACTCCAATATTCGGATGGATCCGTTTGAGGGTCTTTATGGGTGGAGATGTAGATCTTCTATTGGTTGGTTTGATGTAGGCGAAGCTAAATTAATAGGGCCATATTCAGTTCATTAGGCTATGGATAAAGTTTAACTTATAAGGGAAAGACTAAATACCGCTCAAAGTCATCAAAAGTCATATGTTGATGTTAGGTGGAGAGAGCTTGAGTTTGAAGTTGACGATTGATTGTTCTTAAAGGTATCTCCCATGAAAGGTGTGATGAGGATCAAAAATAAAGGGAAGCTTAGTCCTCGATATGTTGGTCCCTACCAGATTGTGAGACGTGTTGGAAAAATGGCCTATGAGTTAGAGCTACCAATGGAGTTGGCTTCAGTACATCCGATCTTCCATATATCATTGTTAAATAAGTGCATTGATGATCTGACTTTGGTTGTTCCGGTGGAGATCATAGGTGTGAAGGATAACCTTAGCTATGAGGATGTGCCGGTTGAGATCCTTGATTATCAGGTTTGGAAGTTGAGAAATGAAGAAGTAGCTTTAGTAAAGTTTCTGTGGAGGATCAACTTGTTGAGAGAGCTACGTGGGAAGCTGAAGCAAATATGATGGCTGGATATTGATCTTGGGCAGAATTATATGCCCAAGTGATACTCAAATGCTTCATTTCGTCTTTGTTATCCGTCGTTATTTGTACATTCTCATGTGATTTGTAGTTAAAATGTGAATTTATACTAACCAACATGATTAGTGTTTTTTTGCAGGAAAAATGTAATTTTAGAAAGCTAAGATGCATGTTGGTGAAAGTCGGGAAAGGACTCGGAAGCGAGCAGTGTAAAAGGTAAAGGGAAAGCAGCAAATATAAGGGCTCCGCGATGGAGCCGTGTCACGCAGCCATCGCGGAGGCATTCTGCCCCGGATGAGTTAAGTTGGCAATTTCCAGTGAAGGTCCGCGTTGCCTCCATGACACGGAGGCAATGCCACGCGATACAAGCCATGGCACGTTGGGCATATTTACCTGGAACATCAAATTCCAATAAGGGTTCGTGTCGGCGCCGTGGCACGTTGGCCAAGCCCCACGTTGCATGCCGTGGCAAACTGAGGAGTAAATGTTGAGGGACCTGATTCTAGAGAGGGTCCGCGTTAGCTCCGTGTCACGGAGGCAGTGCTCCGCGATGCACTCTGTGACATGTTTCTTGTTATTTCGGGAAAAATTCCCACTAGTATAAATAGCACACTTAGGTTCATTTTTAATTATTCTGACTTAGTTGAGCAAGGACGTGGGTTACAG
>JACEIK010005223.1:77792-89952 GCA_018107945.1 Datura stramonium
ATACGTGTGTGTCTCTCTCTTATATATATGTCTATATATATATATATATAAGAGTTGAATGTAATCTGAGTTTAAATCTCTGTAATCCATTTCGGATTCTGTCTTTTCTCACACTATACTAAATTCAACTTCGCGTCAATAAGAAACAAAGAGTACTAAGAACCTGTTTGGATGGGTTATAACTTATGGCATATGGCTTTGGCTTATTTTTTTTTATTTTAGCTTAAATAAATACTTTAAAAAATTAAAATTTTACATAAACATTACAAAACTGTTTAAAAATTATTTTGGTTTTAAAGCACTTAAAACAAGAGAGTGTTTGTATTGGCTTCTTTTTAACTTTTTTGAGTGTTTGATAAAATAAAAAAATACTTAAAATAAGTTTAAAATTTTTATTAAAAAGTCAAAAATCAAAAGTTGGCATCCCTCAACTTTTTATTTTTGGCTTAAAAGCCATTTGAGTTTGACCAAAAATTTTACCTTTTTATCCCCTTATATATTTTTCTAATTTCAATACTACCCTTACTACTATAAAACCCTAAAAGTATCTTTCTTCTCTTACTTTCATTAAGGGCGTTTCAATCATTTTGATCAAAAAAAAGTGTTTAACAACACTGTACCAAACACATTAATAATTTTTTTTTCAGCCTCAGTACTTTTATCCAAACACATGACTATTTATTTATAAAAGGGAAAAGGACAAAAAATGTCCTTAAACTATGTGAAATTGAACAGAAATGTCTTCCGTTAATAGATTAATACAAAAAATACCCCTACCGTCAATATTTTGGTTCAAAAATATCCTTATTATTAATAGTTTGTTTCAAAAATGCTTTCATTGTTACTCTAATGGGGGACTTTGGATGGATTTCTCTTTGTCTTCAAGGGACCTAATAAATATTATACTCTTATATTTATTTTAATCTAATAAGTACAAATTCAATTTAAAAAATGGACCCAAACTTATCTAAAATTTATAAGCATAAATTAAAATCCTAAAAGTGTGAGTGAATTTGAAGGGAAAAAATTTATTTTTTACTGAGTTTTAAATTATCCTTTTTTGTGGTATCAAAGAGGAATAAATCCAATGTATTTCCACCAATAAGAGCTAATCATTAAAATTACCATCCCATTTAATCGTGGTTTATTAAATAAATAAATATTAAAATTAAGGCTCAAATTCATTCTTTCTTTATATAAAATATAAACAAGTAAATAAATAGATTCTTCAATAATATTTCATTTTATTTCATATGAATTTTGGGTTGGATAAAATGAGAAAAAAAGTATTATCCATCCGAAGTTAATTTTTTTGATAGGTGTGATTTGTGTTACTAGTCTCAAAGTTATGTGATATTTGTGTTAGAAAATTACGTTCTATATATAAGGTCAAAATTTAATTTTACGTATATATACATTATAATGAACCCCCTTGATACTATTGAGAAGCATGACTAGTGGTCAAGGGCGTTCAATTTTTCTCAGAGGTTGCATGTTCAATTCTTACTTGCAATTGTGTTTTCTCTTTTTATTTAGTTTAACTTCAGCTCAACTTTGCATGCACGGGGTAAAAGGTTCATTAAGGCCCACACTTTCTTCCCATTGCTAAAAGTAAGTCCCAAATATATATAATTGTCTTTTAATTTTAAATGCGAAAATTCAAAAGTGTAATTTCAAATTTTTTGGGAAAAAGACATTGGCTAAGACCAATGCCTAAAGCGAGTCGCCGGAACGCACCACAACCGTACCTCATCGATAGCCAATAGGCCGCACCGTGTAATGCCCACATCGGCCGCATGTCTATTGACAAGACGTTGGCTTAGACTCATGCCTGCAGCGCCTAGGGCATGCACATGAAGCAGCGCTTGGACTCGCCACACACATACAAGCACAGCCGTGTCCCATCAATAGTCAATAGGCCGCACTGAGTAATGTCGTCGCTACCTTTATCCGAGTACCAAACGGGTCTCCCTCATCATAGTTTGTGGAAGCAAGGCGCGATGCTTGCTTCATATATCCCAACATATGCACCCTGACACGGCCCATGGGCGTCAATGTCAGTGGGCATGTTGATATATAACAAGGGTTTTATTGAAGAACAAGAAAAGAAAGAATCAAAAAGGCTAACTGAGAATTGAATGCAATGATCTAGAATGGGGAAGGGGNCCTAGCCCTTATATTGGTGTTGATGATTTTTCTTAAATTTGATTAATATGCATGGATCTATTATTTCCTCTAAGTTTTAATTGAAAATTTGGTGGTTACAAACATTGATTTAACTTCCTTATCTTACTTTTTCTTGAGATAGAAAAGTGACATTTGGGTGAGGAACTAATAGTGAGGATTTGGAGTGTATATGTGTTGGTTTGAGTTAGATATAGTCAAAACCCATATCCAAAATCCATTAAAGGATTAAGGCTAGAGATAGCTCTTCCTTAAGCTTTGTGGCTGATTTGTGATTATGGTTTTAGGATTTGAGAAAATCCAAAAAAAATACTTCCTTGTAGTTGAAAAACAAGAGGGTGAAGCTTTATCCATTTAAAACATGCTATAATTGAGTTTAAGGCATTTCAATCAACCCTAATCTAGTTGACACCCCATTACTTGGACGTCCCTATTTCCCTCTTATTGATTGCAATAAGTGATTTGCCCTTGATTTAGTTTATAATTTGAACTTGATTATTGCTTTTATCTTTCCCCTAATGTTTACATTATGTTTTTTAGACATGATGCTAGCTAATTTGTGTTGATTTACAACTTTTGGATCATCCTTTCTCAATCTCTGTGGGATTCAACCCCGACATCCATTGGAAAATAAATTTTTAACAATGATTTCTACCACCTCTTTTAAAAAGGAGAGGTGTATTGAGCGATATCAGTTGCGTATAGCATTTAATTCGAGTTAAGAATTCTATGTTCGAAATCTCAACTCTTCAGTCAGTCCCAGTTGTATGTGAATATTCAGAGGTGTTCCCAGATGATCTACCATGAGTCCCTCCTAAGTGGAAGATTGACTTTGGTATAAACCTTCTCCCTGATACGAAACCTATATCCATTTATCTTTATAGAATTTCTCTAGCTGAGCTAATGGAGTTGAAGAAACAGTTGAAGGATCTCTAAGATAAGGGTTTCATCAGGCCTAGTAAATCCCCNCTCTAAGATAAGGGTTTCATCAGGCCTAGTAAATCCCCATGGGGTGCTCCAGTCATCTTTATTCGGAAGAAATATGGTTCTCTCAGGATGTGCATCGACTATCATCAGTTGAACAAAGTCACAATCAAGAATAAGTATCCCCTCCCCCAGATTGATGACTTGTTTGACCAGCTTCAGGGATCTAAGTGCTTTTCGAAGATAAACCTCAAATTCGTCTATCACTAGCTCAGGGTTAGGGAGAGTTACATTCCAAAGACAGCTTTCAGTACTCCGTATAGTCACTATGAATTTGTAGTTATATCTTCTCATTTAATAAATACCGTTGTAGCTTTCATGGACTTGATGAATAGGGTGTTCAAGTAGTACTTGGATATGTTCGTCATTGTCTTCATAGACGACATCCCTGTGTATTCTCTGAGTGAGGAGGAGCATGTCGCTCATCTGAGGATTGTGTTGCAGACTCTTAAGGACCGTCAGCTATTTGCTAAGTTCAGCAAGTTTGACTTTTGGTTGTAGTTAGTTGCATTTCTTGGCCATGTGGTTTCTAGTGAGGGTATTCAGGTAGACTCTTAGAAGATAGAGGTCGTAAAGAACTGGCCCAGACCCTTCGACCCTATTGACATCAAGAGATTTTTGGATTTAGATGGATATTACTGGAGGTTCATTGAGGGATTTTCATTCATTTCTGCACCTTTTACTAAGTTGACTCAAAAGAAGGCTAAATTTCAATCCGATGCTCATAAGAAGAGCTTTTAGGAGTTAAAGGCTCGACTTATTTCTGCTCCGATGTTGACCCTTCCATAGGGAATGGATGGCTTTGTGGTATATTTGATACATCTAGGATTGGCCTTATGTGTGTATTGATGCAACACAGGAAGGTCATTTCTTATGCCTCGAGATAGCTTAAGACTCACGAGAGAAATTACCTGATGCATGACCTTGAGTTAGAAGTGGTGGTATTTGCCTTGAAGATTTAGAGGCGCTATTTGTATGGAGTGCATATGTATATGTTCACGGATGACAAGAGCCTTCAGTATGTATTTACTCAGAAAGACTTTAATCTGCGGCAAAGGAGATGGCTTGAGCTTCTCAAAGATTATGACATTAGAGTCCTTTACCATCCGGGCAAGGACAATATAATGGAGGATACTCTTAGTAGGTTGTCCATGGAGAGTGAATCCCATGTTGAGGATAGGAGGAAAGAAATGGTGAAGGATGTCCATCGGCTTGCACATTGGGAGTTTGTCTTACCGATTCAGCAAATAGTGGTGTTATCATGTAGAATATGTAGATTCTTCTTTGGTATCGGAAGTTAAGGAAAGAGAAGATGAGGATCCTATCTTAGTGAAGTTAAAGGAAGAAGTCCAAAATCAGAAAGTGGAGGTTTTATCCCAAGGGGAAGATGGTGTACACTAATATCAGGGCCGATTATGTGTTCCAGATGTGGATAACTTGAGAGAGGCTCATAGTTCTTGATATTCTATCCATTCAGGTTCCACCAAGGTGCACTGTGATCTACAGTAAGTCTATTGGTGGAATGGCATAAAGAAATACATTGAAGAGTTTGTGACTAAGTGTCTGAATTATAAGCAGGTGAAGGTTGAGCATTAGAGGCCGACGGGTATGCTACAAGATATAAGTATTCCTACTTGGAAGTGGGAAGAGATCAATATAGACTTCATTACAGGGTTGCCTCGTATGCTTCGACAGCATAATTTTATATGGGTGATCGTGGACCGAATGACCAAGTTAGCACATTTCCTACTAGTTAAGACAACAGAGTCAGTTGAGGATTATGCTAGACTGTATGTTTGGGAGTTATTTTGATTGCATGGGGTTGCGTCTATCATCTAATATAGGGGTACTCAATTCATTTCTTAGTTCTGGTAGTCATTTTAAAAAGGTCTTGGTACTCAGGTCAATCTTAGCACAGTTTTTCATCCATGGATGGATGATTAGGCCGAGCGGACCATTCATACTCTTGAGGACATGTTGAGAGCTTGCATTGTTGATTTCAAGGGTTGTTGGGATGATCACTTTCCTCTGATTAAGTTTTCCTATAGCAACAGGTACCACTCCAGCACTCAAATGGCTTCCGTTTGAGGCTTTTAATGGGTGGAGATATAAATCACCTATTTAAGTTTGGCTATAGCAACAAGTACCACTCCAGCACTCAAATGGCTTTCGTTTGAGGCTTTTAATGGGTGGAGATATAAATCACCTAATGGATGGTTTGAGGTAGGCGAGGCTACATTGATAGGGCCATATTTAGTTCATGAGGATAAGGAAAAAATTTAGCTCATTAGAGAAAGGCTGAAAATAGCTCAAAGCCGTCAAAAATCGTATGTGGATATTAGGAGGAGAAAGCTTGAGTTTGAGGTCGATGCTTAGGTGTTTCTGACCCATGAAGGGAGTTATAAGGTTTGGCAAGAAGGGGAAGCTTAGTCCCCAACACATTGGTCCATATAGTATTTTGAGGAGAGTTGACAAAGTGGCTTATGAGTTGGAGTTGCCGTTGGAGTTAGCTTCAGCACATCTAGTTTTTCATGTATCTTTGTTGAAAAAAGTTCCTTGGCGATCCAGTCTTAGTTGTACAGGTAGAGAGCATTGGGTGAAGGATAGTCTTACCTATGAGGAGGTTTTGGTTGAGATTCTTGATTGTCAAGTTCGAAAGTTGCGGAACCGAGAGGTAGCTTCGATAAAGGTTTTATGGAAAAATCAGAATATTGAGAGAGCTACCTGAAAAGCTGAAGCAAATATGATGGCTAGATATCCACGCCTCTTCCCTTCCAGCTCATTCTAGCATGAAGTTTTAGTTTCCTCCTTAGTACTCTATTCACTTTCATGAAAAGTTCATGTCTCTAAGTTCCTCTCTGTCTTGGTATGCATATATGATTCATGAATTCAGTTCAGTCATGTATCTCAGTTTGGAGTCGGTCACTTCATCAGTTTTCATTTTATACCCTTTCAGTTTTGGGATTTCAATTCCTTCCCTATCCTTCCAGCCTGCTTAGTCTCCATTTGAGGGTGAATGTTCCCAAGGGGGAGATAATGTAACACCCCAAAGTTTTTAAGTTTAGACCCGAGGCATAAAACAAAGAAAATAATATATTTTCACTAGATCACAAGACGAACCTTCAAGTGAACCATTAGGACACTTGAAA
The DNA here is from genome assembly GCA_018107945.1 of Datura stramonium. Classification (NCBI taxonomy): domain Eukaryota; kingdom Viridiplantae; phylum Streptophyta; class Magnoliopsida; order Solanales; family Solanaceae; genus Datura; species Datura stramonium. The sequence continues at coordinate 84,110 of JACEIK010005223.1, forward strand.
GTGATTTGTTAAGTGAGGGATGATGGTGAAATAGTGAGATTCAGAGAGTCTTAACTACTAGAGGAGTGATCCATTAATTATGATGACAAATCTTTAGGAGGAGACATTTGAGGATCGGAGAAATGGAATTTTTCTTCAGATGCAACGAATGGGACTAACGACCCATCAAGTAGACTAACGGATCATTAGGTGATCCGTTAGGTCTGTAGGGGTGAAATTTTCAGTTGAGTTATTAAGGGCATTTTCGCAGTTCTTATGTTCTTGACTCTTAAACTAAGTCGTTTTGGGCTATTAAAAGGGTGTATGAGACGGTTTTATTCATTCCCAATCCTCATTCTCTTCCAAACATCTAAAGTTGAAGATCAAATCCTCTCAAGTCCTCAAGCAATCAAGGTTCTCCTTCTTCTTCAATTCTTTTGGGTTTCAAACCCTAGCAAGATTTCTTCAAAGCCTAAGTATATAGGGTCATGAATAGGGGATTTATTCCACCCTCATGTCCAATTTTAAATCAATTTCATGAATTCAAGTCTTCCACCATGATTTTTATGAATTTCTAGGGTTGGACCCACTTTTGATAAAAATTCACCTGATCTTCTATGAAATCAATACTCTTATGATTCAATCCATGATTTATGATTTTAATTGCATGATTTCTACAGAAATCTCTCATGAATATATATTTCAAGTTATGATGAATTACTCAATTATGCACAAATTTCATAAATCTCAAGCTTATGTATCATGGTCGGTCTCTGGCATTATTTTCATGGCTAGTTCACATATGTTATGCAATTTATAAATATCATGATTTATAAAGAGCCCATGTAAATCCAAATATATATCATGATTATGATATGAGCACTATGTATGTTTTGGGAGTAGTATTTAACATCGAGTATACCGAGGTTCAGCGCACCCAGGTCTCAGAACTACGTGCCACTATAGGTACGATAGAGTTCTCTCCAGAGAGTGTTTCCCCTTCCTGAATGGGCTCATAAGTGATATCATTCCTTCATGGTTCTTACCTTGGAAAGGTATGAACACCTTACCAACCAGGGTTGCAGGTTAGGCTCTTTGTGTGCTCATATCGAGTATGTCAATTATGAGAATCTCGCATTGTTTCTCATGTTTTAAGTTGTTTATGTTCGGCTATATGATATCATTTTTTATAGTATTTTGATCCATTGATCAGTCTATGAGCTTTTAATTATGATTTTAAACATGTTAAGCCTTGTGATTTTACTATCAAACCTTGGTCATTATGCTCCAGTTTATGATGAACATCTCATGTTTATGACTATCTCATGGCTACGATTATTGCATGTTGTCCTTATTCTCATGTTTTACTTATCTTACATACTCAGTACATTCAAAGTACTGATTGCAAACTTTTGTGTTGTATTATCTCATGATATAGGTTCAGGTGACCAGTCTCAACTCCAAGAGACTTGGAGCTTGTCGACTCAGCTGTAACTCCACCCAGTGATCAAAAAATCAATCTACCTATCGATCAGCACCTGCAGACATGAATACAGCGCCCCAACTAGGGCATCAGTAAAGAAATGTACCAAATATGTAAAGCGGGTATGATAATAAGATTCAGATTTCAAATCAACATATATATAGGATAATAGCAGGAGGTCTGGAAAATACCAACAGAAAGGAAATTCCCAATCAATTAAATAAAAAGAACCTACCTAGCCCCCATAAGCCTCGCAAGTCCAACATAACTAGATTAATAAATAAACAGATAATCGGTCGGCACCTATCCGATACGACTCACCTGTCACCGTCTGTACCACACAAGGTCCATCCAATTGTCTTACCTGAATCAACCCTTTACCTCCCACTAACCACAGCTATCACCAAGCGATATCTAGCATCCGCAGTTATCAGACAACAGCCAATACAAGCAACACCACAGTATAAGACAATACAATACATACAAACATATAAGTTCACAACCCAACCTTGCCAGGGACACACCTCACGGCCTTATAGGTATAACAACACGTACTTTTCAAATGCACCGAAAACTCTTAATGGCCCCACACTTACAGTACGATCACTAGTGCACTGAAAACACTCAACAACCATACACTAGCCTCACAACAAGTTGTATAAGACTCAAGTGTGCCAAAAAAACTCAATAGCCATTACACTTGCATATACAATCCTAACACAAGCCCAACCACCACAGAGCCGGCTACTACATCCACTCTGGTCAGCTAAGCCTCAGGCTCGACCCCTATGCTGGAATGAACTTAAAACCCATGAGTGTTGTGAACCCTCAGAGGCAATCATATCAACAAATAATCACAATACAATTCATATAAAATTAACAAAATGCAACCCAAGCTAATTAAAAAAACCTATCCATAAAGATCACAATATGAGTCAAGATAAACACCACTAGCAAATCCTATAGAGAACGATAACTATCCAAGTTCACAACCTCGACAAGTGAGGGAAAGGATTTCCATCCAAAAATCCCCCAAGACACGATATACTATACCAAGACCCCAATACAAGTTCAAACCCAATAGAATTTGACCCAAGTAGAATAATCCCAACTGATACCATGGCATAATTCAACTTCAATACTGTAATATCCTAGAAAAGTTTCCAAGATCTGACCCCAAAGTTAGAACGGAATTCAACAAGGAACTAGAAAAAATACCACAGAATAACTCATGTGACGAGTCATCATTAGGTCTGACGGGTCATTAAATTTCCCGTCCTGAGGAAGTCATAAGTTGGTGAAAATTTTACCCAGAACTAACGAGTTAAAGGATGACTCATTGGTTCGTGTAATGGGTAATTTGGAAGAGCCATTGGAAGGGTTTCAAAAAGTGTGCAACATGACTTTTATAATCATTGGAGGAAGCAACGAGTCATTGTGAGGGTTTTACAAAGTGTGCAACATGACTTTTATAATCACTAGAGGAAGTAACGAGTCATTGTGAGGAAAAACGACCCGTTATGTGCCCCATTGTAAGCCATCAGTCCAGACATCCCAGGACTAAAGATTTAAGCAATGACTCATTACCTAATGTAACAAATCATCCTAATAGGTCATTGAGTAGAGTCTAGAAAAGGTTCAAATTTGGCAAACGACTCATCATGAAGAGTGGCGACCCATGGTGACGATTCGTTGGAAGAAACTTCAGACAAATGCAAGGGTATACCCTGACCATGAGTCATAGGATGAATCGTGGTGTGTAACAATGGACAATCATGTCTAGTAGTTGGTTGAAGAATCAGAAAACTACAAGTTTTCTCCAGTGGAAATGGGTGGATACAATGAGTCGTAATGGCAGACAACGACTCATTATGTAGGTTGTTGGCACCATCAAGCAAATTTTTAAAATGAATTTCTAGGGGTATTTTTGTAAAATACTATAATTCTAACTCCTAAATCCCTCATTCAACCCAAATCATCAATAAGTTCTTCTTCTCTCTTCCTCTCAAGGCTCAAGAACACCTAGGGTTCTTCTCCAAGAGTTTCAAGATTCAAGTGCTAGTGGGGATTTCTTCAAGCCAGGTACGTGGGACTTCAACAAGGATATTTTTTCATCCTTGTGTCCCAATTTATATTCAAAACCCTACCTACCTTGATTCCAAAGTAAAGCATGTCTTAGGGATTCCATTCTATTAATGATTTCTCTCATGCCTTCCATGATTTTCAAGGTCCTCGTGATAAATAGCATATGATGTTTATGATTTCACTTTAAATTGCATGATGAATCCCCATGATTAGATGTTAGCATGATATTCCAAAGTTTAGCCCATGAATTAGTTGTTTTCAAAAGTATGGTCCGTTGAGATATGTATCTTTACCATGACTTTAGTACGTATGATTTGGATTTATGATTTTCATGGATTTAGTAAGAATAGCATGTTTATGATTCCCTAGAATCTCAGGTCTCTTGCTAGTAGAAAGTAGCCTTGACTAGAATCTCATGAATCCATTATAATTAGCATGTATATGGTTCTTTAGACTCTTAGGCCTCTTGGTAGTAAAAACTAGCCCTGACTAGTCTTAGAACATCAGTTATGAGCCTTCAATATCAATATGTCATGGTCCTTTAGGCTCTCGAGACTCTTGCTAGATAAAGTGGTTCCGACTAGTCTTAGGACATCAGCTTCAGATTTTTCAGTTACATGTATCTCTATATTTAGTTGGTAGTAGTACTTAGCGCCAAGTAAGCCAGGGTTTCAGCATATTCAAGTCTCAGAGCTACGTGCCACTGTAGGATAAGGGATTCTCAATATTAGAGAAGGTTTCCCTTAGCCCGAGGAATGTGGGATCCTCGTTATTTAAGAGTGTCTCCGTTCCCTCAATGGGTGCATGCAGGAGTCATAGTTATTAGAGATTGTCTCCCTGAGTTCATGAGTGATATGGACAAGGTGGGAGTGGCTGTCGTAGCGGACGAGATGAGGAAGTNGGTGCATGCAGGAGTCATAGTTATTAGAGATTGTCTCCCTGAGTTCATGAGTGATATCACTCCAGTCAGAGTTCTTACTGATCTGGGGCATATTTATATGCCCAATTGATACTCAAATGCATCACTTTTGCCTTGTTTATCAAACAATGTGTGTACATTCGCATGTAAATTGTAGGAAAGTGTGAATTTATACTAACCAACATGATTAGCGTTGTTTTGCCAAATATACTTTTTATGGAGCTAAGATGTTTGTTGGGAGGAATCGGAGAAGGACTCGGGAACGAGCAAGGAAGCAGGTGGAGAATCAAGGAATTTAAGGGCTCCGCGATGGAGCCGCGACACGCTGCCATCGCGGATGCATTCTGTCCGGGAGATATAACTTCAAGAAATTCCAGAGAGGGTCCGCAATCGAGCCGTGGCACATTGGAATTAATTTCCCCAGACCTTGACATTCCAGTGAAGGTCCGCGTTTGCACCGTGGCTCGCTGGGCATGCTCCGCGTTGCATGTCGTGCCACGTTGGGAGCAATTACCTGGGCGGCCAACTTCCAGAAAGCCTCCGCGTTTGCACCGTGTCACGGAGGNATAGGCCGCACCGAGTAATGCCCACCGCGGCCACATATCTATTGACAAGACATTGGCTAAGACCAATGCCTACAGCGAGTCGCCGGAACGCACAAGCATAGCCGTACCTCATCGATAGCAAATAGGCCGCACTGAGTAATGCCCACCGCGGCCGCATGTCTATTGACAAGACGTTGGCTTAGACCCGTGCCTGCAGCGAGTTGCCACACGCACAAGCACAGGCGTGCCTCATCGATAGCCAATAGGCCGCACCGAGTAATGCCCACATCGGCCGCATGTCTATTGACAAGACGTTGGCTTAGACTCATGCCCGCAGCGCCTAGGGCATGCACATGAAACAGCGCTAGGACTCGCCACACACACACAAGCACAGTCGTGTCCCATCAATAGTCAATAGGCTGCGCTGAGTAATGTCATCCCTGCCTTTATCCGAGTACCAAACGGGTCGCCCTCATCGTAGTTTGTGGAAGCAAGGCGCGATGCTTGCTTCATATATCCCAGCATATGCACCCTGACACAGCCCATGGGCGCCAATGTCAGTGGGCGTCAGTCTGCCTAGGTGCGTTCCAACACCTCTACCCCCTTATATATGCTTAAAAAAAAGCCAAGGTGTCAGGAGTAGACATGTTTTAGCCAGAGAATCATACTAAAGATATACAACTCAAATGTGCACATTCTAATGTACAACCAAGCTAAAGCACTCACAAGTGGCTTATAAAATGTTGTAAATAATAGTTTTTATAAAAAATAATATTTTTAATTTTTTTTAATTTTAAATGCGAAAATTCAAAAAAATAGTGGAAAAATATAT
>JACEIK010005224.1:708-13714 GCA_018107945.1 Datura stramonium
TCCAAAAGAGTAAGAACATAAAGAGAGTTATACACCAAGACAAATATTGTAGTCTTGAGTGTCTTTAGTGAGTTATTCCTTTTACAAGTGTTTTCGCCTTATAATTGAAAGTAGTGTACTCCCATATTTATATAGTGAATCATTCTACCCCGTGGTTTTTCCCCTCTATTTATTTGAGGGCTTTCCACGTAAAATATTGTGTCCAACGTATTTTCATTATTTATTATCATATCAAACTTTAGTTGTGGTGCTTCCTCATCCCAACAGATTTTATAATAGTGTTTCACTATTATTATAATACAACCTTTTCTTTTTCAAAAAATCACCGAAGCCATACTGGCTCGATGTATCATTTTATTAATGTCCAGAACATTTATATAAACTATGTTAAGCAAGTTACCCTAAGGATCTTATTGTACCATTCCACTTTTCACAAACTTGCACTAATATTTTTGAAAGCAGAGGGGCAACACAAGTGTGACAACTTCAAAGACAAGGATATTTTTATTTAAGTATAATGAAAATTATATATAAGTTATTTTTGAAAGTAGAGGGACAAATACCATCCTTTTTCTCAGGGCATATCTATAACTTGGGTCATGGGTACGTGTGAACTCATAGTTCTCCCCCTAAATTATATATTGCGATATTAGATTTTTAAGAAATTATTTAAATATATATATGTGTGCGATCAAGTTCAAAGAGTCTTATAGTGCAATATTTATTGGGTGTACCTTTATAAAAGTAATCGGAATCTACCTCACATTTATCTTATCCCATTTTCTGCTTCTATTTATTTCTACGATTAAGAACGCACATGTAAAAATCTCACATATGTCTTCTTCTTTTTTTCCTTTTTTTAGAATTGAGTCCATTCATGTGGAATGCAATTTTTTTTTTTTGATTTATTCTTTTGAAATTATCAAGTTTGGCACTTTTAAATTCATATTCTCCATTTATCTTCGTCGCTAAATTTAGTAATTAAATCGAATGTCAGCAATGGAGAATGTATCATATAAATAATGAGCTCAACTGATTTTAATATTTTTAATACAGAATATAAATATATATATATGAAAAGTAAAAATTCGATTTTCAGATGAAACAGGGGTAGTTTGAGGTGTAATTATGTGTTTTCCCTAATTTGAAGTGCAATTTATGTATTTTCCCTAGTTTCTACTTTCTACCACAGAGTAGGTGAGAGTGGAGCAATTGTTTTTTATTTAACTTTATTTTGATATGAAGTTGTAGATAACAAAAATTGATGCATATTAAGTTATAATTGCTGGATATTTTACATATATTTTGAAACAAAGTTGTCATAATATAAGATTAGAGCTTACAAAAGAGCAAGATCCATGAGAGTGAATCCTTGAGAAAGAAAGATTACAGAAAAGAGCATATGAAGAAGAATTAAGCTCATATAATCTAATGATTCAAAGTGCCTGATTATTAGCTATTTATAGTAGCTTAGATTCTAACTAACTAATTGGCTAATTACAATTAATCTTAATAAGTAGTTAGACATGCTGAGTATTTACACAACACTCCCCCTCAAGCTAAGTGTCATAAAAATATTGAGTACACCTAGCTTTGATATAAGTTGTTGATGATGAATGTTGTTAAGTCCTTTTGTGAGTACATCAGCAAGTTGATCTTTAGACTATATGTACTCTGTCTTGATCAGGCCTTGTTGAATCTTTTTCCTTATAAAGTGGTAGTCAATCTCAATTTATTTTGTCCTCTTATAAAACACAGGATTTGATGCTATTTAAATGGATGCCTTATTGTCACTATGTACACATACAGGTAGCTGAACCTGTACTCCAAGATCCTTGATTAACGCAGTTAACTAAGTCATTTATGAAATTGTTGCTGCTAGACTTCTATACTCAGCCTCTAGTGAGCTTCTTGAGACAGTGACCTATCTTTTTTATTTCCAAGATATTAATGAGTCACCAAGTTTAACTAATTAACCTATGATTGATTTCCTAATGAGCGGACATGCTGCCCAATCAGCATCACAGAAGGCAATAATTGTATCTCTTCTATTGCTTAATAACAAGATGCCTTGTCTAGATTGTTGCTTAAACATATCTAACCACTCTCAAAGCAGTCTCCATATGAGACTGTTTTGGTAGCTAGAGAAATTTGCTTAAATTTTGTATACTGTAGCTATATTAGGCCTTATAACTGTCAGATATAAACAGTTTACCAGTCAATCTTTGATTACTTCCTTGATCCACTAGTTCTTCATCATCATGTTTGGCTGTCTGTTTTCCCATATCATCATGAATCTTCTTGATATGTTGATCATACTCTTTGGTAGTAAGCTTGAAAGGCAGGTTTGGTTGCACTTAATCTTGTCTCTGATATGATTTCTAATGCATATTTTCTTTGATGCATCACAATTTCTTTTGTTGATCTTGCAACTTCAATTCCCTGGAAGTATCTAAGATCTTCCAGGTCTTTCATTTTAAATGTTTTCTGTTGAGCACTTTTGATTTCAGTAATCAATTCTAGGCTGTCTCCGGTGATGAATATATCATCAACATATACCAATAGTATAAAAGATCCTTTGTGTGTCCTTTTGGCATATAATGAGTGATCATATGGTCTTTAAATAAAGCTAAACTTCAACAAAGCTTCTGCAAGCTTAACATTCCATTATCTAGGTGCCTACTTTAAGCCATACAAGAATTTATTGAGTCTACACACTTGTTTGATCTCCCCTGGACTCTTAAATCCTTGTGGCACTTCCAATATATTTTATCATGAGAATCACCTTGAAGAGAGGCCTTATACATATCCATTTGATGAATATGCTAATGTCTAACTGCAACAATTGCTAGGACTGTTCTCACAATACCATTTTGACTACAGGGTTCATGAAATTTTCATGGTAATCTATGCCTTCGTGTTGGCTGTAACTCTTGGCCACCAGAGGCGTATGTAGCTCCAAACGTGTGTGTTCAATTGAAACCATAACTTTCTATCATGCCCCACCTTGGGAGGCATCACTAGCACCTAGTGCCACACTGGAATCTGACTGACCAAGCTAGGCATATGCACGTCTGGTGCACGCCTGCAACTTGACTCAAGAAAATAACGGGCTATATCTTGGTTGTAAACACAACCTCCGTCCGACAAGGCCTTATAACCACCTGTAAATGAAAACAGCTAACCAAAAACAGACCATAACAGGGAGTCCTATATGGGCTGATAAGGCCGCCATGATATCTAGATATAACTGAAATGGAGACAATCTGCTATCCTAGGCCCCACACGGCCAACATACGAAACATAATTGATTAAGGCCCCACACGGCCAGCATTCAACTAACTGACTGATGATTGTAGTCTGCAAGCCTTTAGGAATAAAAATAGTGGTCGGGACAGGGTCCTGGCCTACCCCAAGATACTGTACAACTGACAGAACTCTCTACAACCTGGCAGCTCCGAATGAAAGGAACTGGCCCAACGGTAAACTCTGAGAAACTGCTACTGAAGATACTGAATCCTGTCTGACTAAACCTGCAGGCAAGTAATGTAGCGCCCAGGGGAGGGCGTCAGTGAAATATGTACCGAATATGTAAGGCAATAGATGAGTTGAATATAAACTATGAAATACTGGAAGTAAGTAGAAAGGAGAGGCAAAGGGATTAACCTGCATGCCTGCTAATTCGTAATTTGCATCTAACCAACACTTACATGTACGTAAGTTAAGACTGCATAGTTACATATTTATAAACTATAACTAGCATACACGAATTCAAACAAGAACCTCACCTGGCCCCCATAAGTCGGAAAGTACAATCAACACAGAATAACCCACCCAGGGCCCCCATAAGCCCTAGTGAGTACACTTCAATCTATATACCCCTAACCAGGTTTCTATGACTGCACTGGTGCTATAGCCAACCTACCAGTCCCCTGGGTATGCAACTGGGCCCACTTGGCCCCTGATCTGTAGTTGTGTCTGAGTCCGGTGGACTCTTGATATCTGCACCCTGGGCACCAGGCTCGTCGGGGTGTGGTGCCGATACGGCGAAAGTATAATAGTTCAGCCATGGACTGGACTCTATGAGGACCTGGGAACCCATCTTCGTCCCTCGCGGACGGCATGCCGCTCTTTCTGGAGCGACGTCATCTCGCCCCTGGCGGGTGTCGACACAGCTAGTGACCTTGGGGTGGTCATGGAAGTCTCCTAAGTAAGGGAAACCCGAACCTAGAGGTTGTACTAATATCTCAATCTAGTCACTCGAAAGGCCTAAATGGCCTTTTTGACCTAACGCCAATGTTGCTCGCCCCCTAGGATAATCTGTAAAACTGCTAGCAGGCACACCATGCACCTGTATCTGATCAGAGGATCCTGATAGTGATCATGATCTCTAATAGTCTGGACTGAATAGGGCGAGGTCTGGAGTGGTCCAACATAACCCTGAATGTCCTGCTTGGACGACTCTAACTCATAAGCAACCGCGGGGTCGTGAATGACTAACTATTCAACTCCCCCACCTGGGATAACTATAGGGCTGGTACTGGCCAAACCTGCGTTCGAGCAGTCGACCCCTAATCCCCCATTGGAAGTTTACTGAAGTCCTTAACCTGTGAGAAGCACTGTACTAACATGGTACTTACTAGCGCCTTAGACGTCATCTTGCTCTAATCAAGTCTTATATTACTATTATGAGTGATTCTTAACCTTATAGACAAGTTTATATAAACTTAGCCACTCCTGGCGACCTGTACCTGAATGCCTTATGAGGGCTGACTGGTGCGCTGGTCCAGCCTCCAACTGCTAATAAGGCCTCCTTTCTTAGGGTATCCACGGGTCTATTTGACCTGAGCGACTGGACTAGCTTTCTGGTGGTCTGTAGGATGAATATTAAGTCAACTGGGACTTACAACCACTAGTAATACTAATGACTTAACCTAATAGGTAGCAGGCTGTCACTAGCTCACTAGACAACTCTAGGCTGTTGTTTCTAAGGCATGTCTCTCCTACCTAGGTTGCTGGCCCTGGGGCGTAGGAATGCGCCAATGGCCCCGAGGAATGCTTTCCTGACAATATAGGCTCCAAACTGGTAGTTAAACTGCCTAACTGCGCTCATACTTGTTCAACCAACTGGTTCAGGCCTGATAACTCTCACGAGCCCCTAAATTCTAGGACTGGCAACAACATATAAGTCTACCAACCAGTGAACTGGAAACTAGAAGAGTTTTTATGACGCTCCTAGCGTGAAGCACACTTAACCTGCTCCCTTTCGACAAGGGATCCTGCGGTACGATCTGTATACGTTTTCTAGCAGCTAACCAGAACTTATATAATCGTAATCTACTAATAGAAATTAATCACAACATACCTGAGCTTTATATATATCACTGACAGCTAATTACAACATATCGACTTACAGTCTAATGGTAGCAACTGTCTGCGGCATCTGAAATCGTTATTTCTATTCGAGAACATAAGTCGTAACGCTGTACGACAAGGATACTTGCCGAGGGTTAAGCGTTACATACCTCGATTGCCAGTTTCTGATTAACCGATAAGTTCCAATTCGCATTCAACAGCTCTTCCCAACTGAAATTGTGTTACTGGAAAGATAGGACTAGTTTTAACACTAAATTCGGTAAAAAGGAAAACTTTATATATAAATATTAACTATATTCCAACATTACAGAACATGGTCGAAAACTCGTTATTTCTCGAAAGTCTAAAAGGGAGAAATGCATACTTTAAGCCTGTGATCGTAGTGACACTAGTTTGGAGCAATTTCAACAACTTTGGCTCGGCGAGACAGCGATTTGCCAGGCGAATTTCACGAAACTAACTCCGTAGAAATGCTCCCTGCAGCCTTATACTTCAATACCCGAAGTTAATTCGGATTTGGACGACGTTTAGCGGCATAATCAGATGAAAATTATAATTCCCCTTCGCTTCTAACTCTGTTGGCTGAGTTTATTTGAGAAAATAACATGAAATCTAAGCGTGAGGCCTATATATACTTGAGGTGGTGGACAAGGCAACATGGCACGAACCTCAAAGGCTAATTTACGGGCATTCCATGTTGGGCAACGCGGAGGGGGCTGCTCCGTGCCACTTTTCCCCTCTGGGCAACTTGGTTCGGCCTCCTCCGGTTAAATCCCGACTTTGCACTCGTTCGGCCTTTCCCCGGGCCCTTTCCTCGTACATATGGCACTCCAAAACTCTCAACCAACGTACGAATAGGAAGACTAAACATTAGAAACTTACGGGGTGTAACATCCTCCCCCTCCTTAAGAATATTCGTCCTCGAATGTTAACTTCTACCTACAAGAATTTTAACCTTGCAATTACTTATTCTGGAAAAATTTCGGCAGAGTCTCCCCTATAATATGGATTATCCAAAAATCCTGAAAGCAGAAAAGTCCAGTACAGGTACTTTATACAAACTATCACAACTTTTTCACAATAAGATCGGAGTCAATTGAGTTGTATAGAGCCCACAAATCATAAAGTCATAACTAGTATACTAATGGTACCTTAACTGCACGGCCTGAGCTTAGCTTGGAACAAATGGGGATATCTGGATTTCATGTCATGCTTCCAAAGTCATTTCTTCTTTATTATCATTCTTCCACAAGACTTTAACTAAGACGACACCTTTAAATTCTCAATATTCGAACCTAGTATGGCAAGTGGAACCTCTCTATAGGCCTCTTGTAGGTATTTTACAAAATTAGCGTGCAAGAGCTTGAATGGACCATCTTTAGTTCTGGAGGAAAATTTTAGCCCATGCGCCACTTTGGTCGCCTCCAAGAAGATACAACATAATCAATGAATCTAAGGCTAAACTTGTCTTTTCTCTAGTTCTCGTAATACCCTTTATCAGTAAAGCTTCTGGGGGTACTCCACCTACTGCTCTAATTCTTAACTGTTTGTGTTGTATGTTAGGGTGAAACTTTTGACGACCCTGTGGTATCAGTACCCTTTTCTTAATAAGTTTAACTTTTCCCTACTGTCCATTTTAACATGCCCAAGTTTACTCTACCTTCCTGAAGTTATCATCCAGAAGGCTTCCACTTCCATTTATAATGAACCTCGAGAATCTAAGTTGTATATTCTACTTAGCCACCCATTTGGGTACGAATAACTGTGCGTAAGTTGACATATTTCACCGTTTGTTCTAACACCCTTTCCTAAAATTTAGTCATAGATTGCATCTCTCGGTCGGAGTTTATCAAACACTAGGGCTCCACACACTCCATCTACTTCTGAGATATTTAACTTGGCATGAGTCTTAGTCACGACATAATTTCATCTGGTGAGGCACAAATTGATCTCATTGTTCTTTCTACACTGACTCAAATGAGGTAAAGCTACACCTGGTATGAGATAACCTTGTGATTGTATTCATATTAATTACTTCCCACTCCCTTGAGACGCGATCATCTCCTATATTGGATCGCTCAGTTCCTGATGTTTCACCTTTTCTGGCTTGTCACTGGAGCTTTGTTGCTATGACTCAATGATATCTTTTGTCTTTTCATACCATCTCATTGCATTTTTGTTAAATTCTGGGAGCAACGGACACATGCGCCTTGGCTATGGTCTGCTATTCGAAGTTCTGCCACCCTTGAAACGTGAGGTCGACATCCAGGCCTTATAACCCTACTCGTTGTTATCTTGAGGGCCAATAACTTTCTGCTGGGCCTTGTTTCTAAGTTGCACTAGGTTAAAGTCTCCGTTTCGGCACTCCCTTACCTTTTCCTTTGGAGGGTATACCGCTATATTCTAGGCTACAACCTTACAATATCTTAATTGTTAGCCTGATGCTTAGTTCTCAACATTTGGTGGTGATTCTATATTCCATCAACCTGGAGGTAATTCTGGTTTCCCCCAAGGTTAGGTATTCGCACCTTTCCCCTTACTTTCATTAAATTGAACTCTGGGGTTCATAGTTTCTGCCTTATATTGTCAATAATGTTACCGGCTAGGTCTCGACATATATCCCTTCTGACTTGCAGTCGGGCCCATTTTATTCATACAACCTCCCTGTCTTTTGATATCACAAACTAGGACCATAACCATTATCTTGCAGGCATATCCTACCGTCATTAGTATACTACGGCGGATTCAGCCTTTTCCCGACTTGAACTTTAGTGTTACTGGGGGTTTATTACTGATGGACTCTTACACGCACTTCGAGTAACTGGTAGTCTTACCTGCTCTCCTGACTTATTACCGTGAAGGTATAGACAATTTACTTAAATATTAGGGGTCCCCCCTAACACTTCCCGGAGTCAGCAATTCCAACCTTCGTTTGCCATTTACTCTGGGAAATATCGCCTTAATTCTTACATCCTTTGCTATACTGGAAACAAAACTAGAAGGCGGGATTAGCCTTTTCTTACCACAATGAGACTGAAGTATGGAATTGTGCAACATTTGGAGGGTTGGAGGTAGGAATCCCACGATTCCCCCTCTTTTTCGTATCCTTCAGATAATCTAATGTTAATTGTTGCCCTGGACAAATCTTGTATATCTACTAAATAAGCCGACACACATATGCGCTATACTCCTGACTTCCCACTCTGAGATTATAAAAGGAAACTGGGGACGGTGCCGGTAGATTTATCACATTGAGAGGTTCCTGGTACCTCGGGAGAGTATTAGAGAGATCAAAGGCATCCTCTCCCGTCCTTAGGCTGACTGTCTGCCAACTGTGGCGCCTCAATGATACCTCCTCCTACCACTATAGTTATCTTGCAACTGGCTGGTGTCTGTCTTATATCGAACAGTACTCTAGAAAGACACAACAAGGGAAGCTTAGGGAATCAACCTTGCTCTATAGCACGATCCTATCATGCCTTGCAGCCTCCTGCCTATAAAATTTGGTGCACAACACATTTATAAGCAAGACTCTACTAGACACGACTTGCAAACTCCCTAGGATACGAACTGCTCTGATACCAAGTTTGTCACGTCCCACCTTGGGAGGCATGACTGGCACCTAGGGCCACACTGGAATCTCATTGACCTAGCTAGGATTATGCACGCCTGCAACTAGACTCAAAAAAACAACGGGCTATATCTTGGTTGTAAACACAGCCTCCGGCCGACAAGGCCTTGTAGCCACCTATAAATGAAAACAGCTAACCAACAATAGACCATAACAGGGAGTCCTATGCGGGCCGACAAGGCCGCCATGATATCTAGTTATAACTGAAATGGAGACAATCTGCTATCCTAGGCCCCACACGACCAACATACGAAACATAACTGATTAAGGCCCCACACGGCCAACATTCAACTAACTAACAGATGACTGTAGTCTGCAAGCCTTCAAAAATATAAACAGTGGTCGGGACAGGGCTCCGGCCTACCCCAAGATACTGTACAACTGAAAGACAGAACTCTCTACAATCTGGAAACTCCGAATGAAAGGAACTGACCTAACGGTAAACTCTAAGCAACTGCTACTGAAGATCCTGAATCCTGTCTGACTAAACCTGCAGGCAAGTAATGCAGCGCCTAGAGGAGAGCGTCAGTACAATATGTACCGAATATGTAAGGCAATAGATGAGCTGAATATAAACTATGAAATACTGGAAGTAAGTAGATAGGAGAGGAAGAGGGATTAACCTGCATGCCTGCTAATTCGTAATCTGCATCTAACCAACACTTAAATGTACGTAAGTTAAGACTGTATAGCTACGTATTTACAAACTATAACTAGCATACACGAATACAAATAAGAACCTCACCTGGCCCCCATAAGCCGGAAGGTACAATTAACACAAAATAACCCACCCGGGGCCCCAATAAGCCCTAGTGAGTACACTTCAATCTATATACCCCTAACCAGGTTTCTATGACTGCACTGGTGCTATAGCCAACCTACTAGTCCCCTAGGTATGCAATTGGGCCCACTTAGCCCCAGATTTGTAGTTGTGTCTGAGTCCGGTGGACTCCTGATATCTGCACTCTGGGCACTAGGCTCGTCGGGGGTGTGGTGCCGATATGGCGTAAGTATAATAGTCTAGCTATGGAATGGACTCTATGAGGACCTGGGACCCTATCTTCATCCCTCGCGGACGGCATGCCGCTCTTTTTGGAGCGACATCATCTCGCCCCTGACGGGCGTCGACACAGCTAGTGACCCTGGGGTGGTCATGGAAGGCTCCTAAGTAAGGGAAACCCCGAACCCAGAGGTTGTACTAATATCTCAATCTAGTCACTCTAAAGGCGTAAATGGCCTTCTGGACCTAACGCCACCGCTGCTCGCCCCCTAGGATAATTTGTAAAACTGCTAGCAGGCACGCCATGCACCTGTATCTGATTAGAGGATCCTGATAGTGATCATGATCTCTAATATTCTGGACTGAATAGGGCGAGGTCTGGAGTGGTCCAACATAACCCTGAATGTCCTGCTCGGATGACTCTAACTCATAAGTAACCGCGAGGTCGTGAATGACTAACTATTCAACTCCCCCGCCTGGGATAACTATAGGGCTGGTACTGGTCGAACCTTCATTCGAGCGGTCGGCTCCTAATCCCCCATGGGAAGTTTACTGATGTCCTTAACCTTTGAGAAGCACTGTACTAACATGGTACTTACTAGCGCCTTAGACCTCATCTTGCTCTAATCGGGTCTTATATTACTATTATGGGTGATTCTTAACCTTATAGACAAGTTCATATAAACTTAGCCACTCCTGGAGACCTGTACCTAAATACCTTATGAGGGCTGACTAGTGCGTTGGTCAAGCCTCCAACTGCTGATAAGGCCCCCTTTCTTAGGGTATCCACGGGTCTATTTGACCTGGGCGACTGGACTAGCTTTCTAGTGGTCTGTAGGATGAATATTAAGTCAACTGGGACTGACAACCACTGGTAATACTAATGACTTAACCTAATAGGTAGAAGGCTGTCACTAGCTCACTAGACAACTCCGGGCTGCTGTTTCTAAGGCATGGCTCTCCTAACTAGGTTGTTGGCCCTGGGGCGTAGGAATGCGCCAATGGCCCCGAGGAATGCTTTCTTGAAAATACAGGTGTCAAACTTGTAGTTAAACCACCTAACTGCGCCCATACTTGTTCAACCAACTAGTTCAGGCCCGATAACTCTCATGAGCCACTAAAGTCTAGGCCTGGCAACAACATATAAGTCTACCAACCCAATAAACTAGAAACTAGAAGATTTTTTATGACGCTCCTAGTGCGAATCACACTTAACATGCTCCCTTTCGATAAGGGATCCTGCGGTACGATCTTAATACGTTTTCTAGCAGCTAACTAGAACTTATGTAATCGTAATCTACTAATAGCAGTTAATCACGACATACCTGAGCTTTATATATATCACTGATAGTTAATTACAACATATCGACTTACAGTCTAATGGTAGCAACTGTCTGCGGCATCTGAAATCGTTATTTCTATCCGAGAACATATGTCGTAACGCTGTACGACAAGGATACTTGCCGAGGTTTAAGCCTTACATACCTCGATTGTCGGTTTCTGATTAACTGATAAGTTACAATTCGTATTCAACAGCTCTTCCCAACTGAAATCGTGTTACTGGAAAGATGGGGCTAGTTTTAACACTAAATTCGGCAAAAAGGCAAACTTTATATATAAATATTAACTATATTCCAACTTTACGAAACACGATCGAAAACTCATTATTTCTCAAAATTCTAGAAGGGAGAAATGCTTACTTTAAGCCTGTGATCGTATGGACACTAGTTTGGAGTAATTTCAACAACTTTGGCTCGGCGGGACGACGATTCACCGGGCGAATTTCACGAAACTAACTCCGTAGAAATGCTCCCTTCAGCTTTATACTTCAATACCCAAAGTTAATTTAGATTTATACGGCATTTAGCGGCATAATCAGATGAAAATTATAATTCCCCTTCGCTTCTAACTCTATTGCACGAGTTTATTTGAGAAAATAACATGAAATCTAAGGGTGAGACCTATATATACTTGAGGAGGTGGACAAAGCAACGTGGCACGGACCTCAATGCGCTAATTTACGGGCGTGCTACGTTGGGTAATGCAGAGGGGGCTGCTCCGTGCCACTTTTCCCCTCTGGCCAACTTGGTTCGGCCTCCTCCCATGAAATCCTGACTTTACTCTCGTTCGGCCTTTCCCCGTGCCCTTTTCTCGTACGTATGTCACTCTAAAACTCTCAACCAATGTACGAATAGGCCGACTAAACGTTAGAAACTTACAGGTTGTAACACTTTCAACGTGGGGCATAAATTTATGTAAAAAAAAATTATTAAATTTGAAATTAATAATAGATATGAACCCATAATTTTAAAAATATAGTGGGTTCAATGCTAAAATTTTAAGATTGAACCCATAAATTTTAAATGTTGGATCTGCCTTTGTTGGCCACCAATCTTGCTTTAAATCTTTCAATATCCCCATTAGTGTTATACTTGATTTTATAAATTCATCTGCATCCAATAGGAGTTTTTGCATATGGCAATGTCACAATATCCCGTGTGTTATTTTGTTTAAATTTAGTAACTGTTGCTTGCATGGCCTCTATCCATCTTCTGTCTTTCACTGCTTCTGTGTATGAGATAGGCTCAGTGATGCTAGATATAGCTGCAACATAGGATTTGTAAGTAGAAGATGTGTTTTCATATGAAAAATACTTAGACAGTGTATAATGGGTCTTATGAAGAGAGGTTAGTCATACAAACTCTTTCATCCAATATGGTCGATGCGTTCCTCTACTAGATCTCCTTAGAGTAATAGGTTGGCCTGCTATGGTTGATTGAGGTTCTTGAATATTAGTCACTGACTCCTGAGCTCCAGTTCTGTGCCTTTGTAAATTAGCAGGCTGAGTTGCTTTTTGTCATTTGTACTTTTAAAAGGAACATTTTCACTTATATCTATTATAGCTACACTATTTTCTAGTATCTGATGGTTAGTAGTCATTGGTATAACAACTTATTTTTTTCAAAGTTAGGAACAGAAGTGGGAAATAATCTATATAT
>JACEIK010005224.1:58755-73902 GCA_018107945.1 Datura stramonium
ATCTAATTTCGCTGGACAAAATTAATTTCACAAGGCAGAACTTTTTAGAGAAGATTTACCTTGGAGCATAAGTTCTATAGTATTTGATTCGCAAGACAAGACTTTTTAGAGAACCTGTGCCTTAAAATATAACTTCTACTACTGAGCTTATACCTTGTGGCATAACTTGTATCATTGAACTTATGCCTTGAGCATATCTTGCATCATCAGACTTATGCCTTAAGCTTAATTTCTTTTGCTTGAAGCATAATTTGTGTCGCTGCACTTATGCCATGGGGCATAACTTATGCTTTCGACATAATTTCTTTTACCTTGTAGGCATAAATTGTGCAATGAGCATAACTTGTGTCACTGAAGGCATGATTTTTTTGTCTTCAAGCATAATGTATATGACTACATTTATGTCTTGGACATAACTTGTACCACTAAATTTATGCCTGGGGCATAACTTTAATTGAACTTATGTCTTGCGAATTTTCTTTTGCTCTTGCATTATTTTGTTTATTTTTAACTGTTATAGGCATTTTTGACTATTTTTTTATTACTTAAAATCTTGAAGGGTAAATATTGCGATTTTGATGGGAAATTAAAGATCACTCCTTAACAAGGGCATTTGTGCGAATGACTCATATTTTTGTGTAACAAAGTTATTAAATCAGGCGGGCCCTTAATCCAATTCTAGTCGGGTCATTCGCACAAATACTCCTATTTTAAAGTGGTCTTTAAATTTTTTTCCTCAAAATCTGTGATCCTTAAGTTTAACCCTTCAAAGCTTTAAGTAAAAAAAAAAGACTGAATGTTGTTGCGCCCCAGCGCACGTGATCGTACTAGTAATATAGTGACTCTTTAAGAGTCGGATGTCGAACCCACAGGGACTTAACTAATTCAGCGAATATTCAAGTTCAAGTGCTATATTAAATTTCACAAGTGTTGATTGTAGAGATTTCGGTTGTTTAAACTAAATCTAAGTGATGATCACAAAATACTCGGGAAACAATAATAAGACGCATCTAGAGTTAAGGCCTGACAATCATGCAATGATACAATTCACAATTATTCAAGTATATGAAGTTCAAATGTTGTCTCAAAGAGTTAACATGCAGTGTTCATGGTCTTTCGAGCCTCTAAACATAACAAACTAGTCTCACACCTAGATCATTGAGCGGGGATGTGACATCCTAATTCGTGAGTAATTTAACACTATGGATGTGATTTATGGGGTTTATTCCCTTGATTATGGACTTTCGTACCTCTAATCATTTAACCTAACTTAACTTCACAACTACTTCTACGAACGGTGATATGACAATCTAAGTCGGTGTCTAGCTATCGCCCCGTTTAATTAACCAAGCAAGAAAAATTAGGTATAATTTCTATCCTAACTGCGAATCCTATCGTAAAGACAAGAACTTGCCTTTGTATTCTTTCGTTCTAACCTAGGGTTACTCTTTTTCATGGTGATCAAGCATAAAAACAACGATAATTAAGAATACAAGATAAAACAACAACGAAAACTTAAATCAAAGATGAATTCATGCATGTACATTCATATCATGTGGTCTCAACCCTAGAAGAAGGGTTTTAGCCACAAATGTTCATACCATTACACAAAAACATGTTTAAAGTAAAGTACTTACAAGAATGGTAAAAGAGAATGGAAGACTATGAACCCTAGGTAGAGTTTCTTTCATTCTCCCTTCGCTCCTTTTCATTTTTTCCAAAATATTTGTGATGATGAAAAATATAACCAAGTGTTCAATTTATAGTAAGTGAAATTTTGCAAAAAAAATTGGTCGGGCATGGAACTTCTCCATGCCACGCAACCATCGCGGCAAGAAGCTGGCGTGACACGGAGCTAACGCGGTAGCTTTACTGGATCTCGGTAGATGGCATGTCCTCGCGCTGCACTGGTGCGCGTCGCCCAGTGTGGCATGCCACTGGTCACGCGGATGGAAGGGCGTGGCATGGCCTGGACGCGCAGGACTCCTGCCTTGGCATGTCTATGCGCGGGCACGCACGCACGGCGTAGCACGACGCCTAGTGTGTTGCTTGTCTGGCGTGGCATGCTGGCATGTGCTGGCAGCCTGCTCCTTCTGCTATCTTCATGCAACTCCTCCGAAATTAATTCTGCGATTCCTCCTCACTTGTGCATCCTCATATTTAAGCCCATCCTTAGCATTTTTCACTTACAAAAAAGGGCTAATTACATTGGTTAATTTTTGCACATAAATATACCAAATCACATGAGAATGTAATTGATTAAATTAACAAAAATGGCTAAAACTAAGTTATAAAATAGCACTTGAGCACGTAAATATACCCAAGATCACTACCCCACACTTAAAGTCTTATTCGTCCTCGAACAACTCTATTACATCTCATGCGCACGAAGGACTCACCAATAACCAACTGAAGCAAGAAAACTCAAGCTAAGACTACAACGATTGTCTCAGATAGAAAGTTTAACATTGTGCATGCAATATATACCCACTAAAATCACATACAACTAAGTCAAGACTTCCTACCTTCAAGAATTGACTCTCAAACTCAGCAAATTCATGCAAATTAACCAGTCAAGACATCCGAAATGAATTTTTATCCTTCCTCAAACATGTGCCCTCACAACAAGAGAGATACCCATTTTTCACTCGCAAGTTTTTAAATTATAGCATATATGGATATATGAATAAGAATTCAGCACAAAGAATTCACATGCAACATGTATTGACCCATAGGCTTTCCTTTAGTTTTTTACTTCACTCATTTAGGAATGTTCGAAAGTAAGATCAAGTAGGACTTATTGGGTTGTAATGTAAGCTAAGGAACGGGTAGGTACTATTCTGGCCAGTAATAGTGACTATCTTCCCTAAGCGCTTTTAATATATCACAATTTCATTATGGACATCTCTTCTCTTACTTCACCTTTATTCTTTTCACTCATTAATTTCCTCTTTTGTTTCCCTATTTCTTTAGGCACACTCAGCTCATTAGTAAGTAGTACTTAAGTAACTTTTTCATTCTTTTGTTATCTTACTCCCTACCAATACTTATGCATTTCTAAAAAGTGCACCTCTAGTCTTTTCTTCAACTCTCACAACCACTATTTTCCTTTTTTTTTCTCAGCTCCCACTCCTTAACTCTTTTGTGTTTTTAACTTAAACGCTTAGGAGTTTTTGATCAAATTTAAGACTCATGAAAGAAAAGGATTAAGCTTATGTTGCAGCTATCAAAGAATAGGCATAAGGCTCAACGGGGCTACGTTGGATCAAACATTCAAGGTAGGTAAAAAGAGGTATAAAAAATTAGGCTCACTCAAAGAAATGCCTAAATCATCTCCGATAATTGACATCCCTTATTTCGTTGTGTATACACATCAGACAAGTTCTAGACACTACACAATAGCATGAAATATACAATATCCTCACACTCAGTGCACATGCTCAATTTAAGACAAATTCAGTAGACTCTTACCTTAGCTAAGCACAAGAATTCAAGATTAAGCTTTAAGCACACAGAGTCACTCGAGAGCCTAGGTGTCTCAAACAAAGTTGTACAACTGCTGAACATGCTTCTCAATTAAAACCACTTGCATCTAACAACCATGTATAGCACTCAACAAGAATATCAAGCTATCAATCAGTCAAGGGTTCAAACACAACACCTATTGACTAATTTTACCTCAAGACAGTCGTCATTCATCTATTATCGGAAAAGTCCCTAATTATGACTAAACCATTATGTACAGACAAAGAAAAATTTATTTCTCAGTTCAAAGTGCCCCCTTCATAAAAGAACCGAAAAGAAAAATCAAAGGGTGGGTGAATTGTGCTTAATTCAAACTTTTTCATCAAACAATATTATACCAAGCACCAAATTCACACGAAATAGCTTAGCATAAAATTTTGAAATTTCTCTCATCCTACACTTAAAATATGCTATGTTCCCAAAGCATCAATTACAATTAAAACAGGGGTGAGAGATACTTTCTAAGTCCTCTAGGCCTAGCTAACAACATATTTTTCTCCATTTTTGAACACGTGGATCATCAACCCCACACTCATTTTTTTGTCATGCTCCTTAGATTTCACTTTCATGGGTACTCAGACTTCCCTTGAATCTGTGGTACTCTTGGATTGCCTCCCAAGCAGCGCCTTATTTCACGTTGCGTCACAACGTGGACTATCCTTTTCAGGATATCCTCATAAAGGTGCTCCCTTTTGGCAACCATCTTCTCCCTTTTTTGTTTTTAGAGGGAACAACCTCCACTCTGTCCCTGTTTTCTTCCATCTTCTTCTTCAATTTTCACCCTCCATCAGACTCGAACTGAAGTGTCAACATGTCTTGCAACAGTGGACCCATGAAATCTACCACCCCACACTTAGCATCTGAGACCACACTGAACTTACAAATATCTCTTTAGTGTGTGGGTGGGTTGATCTCCTGGTAGACTCTGAAGAGATCTTCTTTATCATTGACCCTCATTTGAGGGTACCCGCTCTCACATTAATGATAGCTCCTCCAGTTTCCAAGAATGGTCGTTCCAGGATCAAGGGTACCTTGTCATCAACTTTAAAATCAAGAATGATGAAGTCAACAGGTATAATAAATTTACCTACTTTGATGAGAAGGTCCTCGATTATTTCCTCTGGTGTCACTGTTGACTTGTCTGCCAACTACAGATTACTCTTGTGGGCCTTGCTTTCCCAAATCTAGGGTGTTAAATAGATATAGGGGCATTAAATTTACTACTGCCCCCAAGTCACACAAAGCCCTTATGATTTCAGCTTCACCAATTTGTACGGGGAGAGGGAAACTCTTTGGGTTCTTGAGCTTTTTCGGTATTTTGCTCATCACCCTGTAGCTGCACTCCTCAGTAAGTGACACTGTCTCAACATCCACCAGCCTCGCTTTGTTGGCCACCGCATTTTTAAGTACTTGGCGTACTTTGGCATACCCTGCAAGACATCAAGTAGAGAAAAATTGGTGTGAAGTTCTTTTAAAATATCAAAGAACTTCTTAAAGCATTCTTCCTCCTTGCTCTTCCTGAGCCTTTGTAGGAATGGTGGTGGTGGTCTCTGGGCTGGCTGAAATGATGATTATGCATTGTATTTTGTAGCCCTCTGATTATCTTCTCCATCAGCTGATAGACCCTGTCTGACTAGCCCTGGCTGCACCTCATTTCTCTTCTCTTTCGACAGTGCATCAGCCAATTGTTTTCCACTCCTCAGACTAATGGCATTGACCTATAGGGGGTTTATATCTGTATCACTGGTAATCCTCCCTGAGGTCTAATATGCTGCGCAGCTGCCAACTGGCCCATCTGCTTTTCTAGATTTCTGGTGTCCATCTGCTGATCTTTCAAGTCTGAAGCAATCTTCGCCTGATTTTCTGCCAACTGGGTCTGAGTAGCCATGATTTTCTGCAACATCTCCTCAATATTACTACTGCTGGACTGACCACTGTTTAGCCTGTACTGCTACTGCTGAGGCTGCTGGTAGCTCTGACTCTGATGGACATCCCAAGAAAAATTTGGGTGACTCTGCCAATTTTTATTATAGGTGTTCCCATAATTCTGACTTCCTCTCTGAACATTTCCTACAAAGTTAACTGATTATGGATTGGCCCCTCAAGAATCTATATTTTTCCCATTATTACCACATATCTCACACCAACAAGGAGTTTGCTGAATTGCATTAACCTATCCCTACGGCTGGTTCATACTCAGTTTGCTGAACTGAGTCATCATTTGGTGTTGTAGTGATGCTAACTACGCTGCTAGGGCATTAACACTGTCTACCTCAATCAGCCCTGCTGCTCTCTTTCCTGCCCCTCTGGATGATTCGTTATGCCACTCTGGATTCCCTTGAGAAATTTTGTTCAGTAGAGTATACAACTCATCATATGTCTTCTCCAATGCTTGCCCACCTGATACAGAATCTAACAAGATTTTTTTATGTGGGTCTAAACTCTACACAAAGGTGTGAGCTAACACCTCATTGGACTACTGGTGATGGAGGCAATCTCTCAACAATGACTTGAACCTCTTCTAAGCCAAGTATTCTCCTCAGCCCGCTGCTTAAAACTTAAGATTTCACTTCTAAGCTTGGCAGTCTTGCCTGAAGGGAAGAATCTGATGAGAAACTTCCTTGCTAGGTTGTCCCAAGAAGTAATAGAATTCGGTGGCTCGGCCTTCTATCACCTCTTCGCCTCTCCCAATAGTGAAAATGGAAAGAGGGTGAGTCAGACATAGTCAGTTGACACTCTGGTGGGGATGAAAGTGTCACTGATCTCCAAAAAGTATTATAAGTACTGTTGCGGGTCCTCATGTGTCATTCCAGTGAATTGACCACTAGAATGTAACAATTGCACCATGTTTTGTTTAAGCTCAAAGTTTTCTCCGGGCTCCAATTTATGGATACTGGAGGTCACATTTGTCGCTAGTGGGATTGCCACTTCGCGAACTGGTCAGGCTGCCATTTTCTCAGAAAACTACTATGTCTATTCAACTGGTGGATTTTGTTGTATCTGGTCCCGTAACCGCTTCAACTTCTACTCTATAGCTTCTCTCCGGAGCAAATGCAATTGGCATTTAGGCTCCAATAAAGGTTCCACCAACTCACTATTCTTTGCCAGTTCTGCAAGGACAACCTATTACCTGCAATAGAATAGACTGAGACCAAGTTTTTCAACACTTAAGGAAAATAAAATAATCATACAAAAACTAAAAATTCATTAAACGCTGCCAGCCCCCGGCAACGTCGTCAAAAACTTGTTGCGCCCCAGCGCACGCACAAGCGTATGCGGTCGTACAAGTAATATAGTGACTCTTTAAGAGATGGATGTCGAATCCACATGGACTGGACTAATTCAGCGGATATTTGAGTTCAAGTGCGATATTAAATTTCACAAGTGTTGATTGTAGAGATTTCAGTGGTTTAAAATAAATCTAAGTGATGATCACAAACTACTCGAGAAATAATAATAAGAAGCATCTAGAGTTAAGGTCTGACAATCTTACAATGCTACAATTCACAATGATTCAAGTATATGAAATTCAATTGTTGTCTCACAGAGTTAACATGCAGTGTTCATGATCTTTCGAGCCTCTAAACACAACAAACCAGTCTCACACCTACATCATTGAGCGGGGATGTGATGTCCTAATTCGTGAGCAATTTAACACTATGGATGTGGTTTACAGAGTTTATGTCCTTGATTATGAACTTTCATACCTCTAGTAATTTAATCTAACTTAGCTTCACAACTACTTCTATGAGCGGTGATGTGATAATCTAAGTTAGTGTCTAGCTATCGTCCCGTTTAATTAACCAAGCAAGGCAAATTAGGTATAATTTCTATCCTAACCGTGAATCCTATCGTAAAGACAAGAACTTTCCCCCTGCATTCTTTCGTTCTAACCTAGGGTTACTCTGTCGAGCTTTTTCCTAAGCTTAACAAGTTTGTTTTCATGGTGATCAAGCATAAAAACAACGATAATTAAGAATGCAAGATAAAACAACAACGAAAACTTAAACCAAAGATGAATCCATGTATGTACAGTCATATCATGTGGCCTCAACCCTAGAAGAATGGTTTTAGCCACTCATGTTCATACAATTACTCAAAAATATATTTAAAGTAAAGTACTTACAAGAATGATAAAAGAGAATGGAAAACTATGAACCCTAGGTAGAGTTTCTTTCGTTCTTCCTCCGCTCCTTTCCGTTTTCCCAAAATATTTTGTGATGATGAAAACTATAATCAAGTGATCAATTTATAGTAAGTGAAATTTTGCAAAAAATTAGCCGGGCATGGAACTGCTCCATGCCACGTTGCCCATCGCGATAAGCAGCTGGCGTGAAACGGAGCTAACGCGGCCGCTTACTGGATCTCGGCAGATGGAATGTCCTCGCGCTGCACTGGTGCGTGTAGCCCAGCGTGGCACGCCACTGATCACGCTGATGGAAGGGCGTGGCACGACCTGGACGCGCAGGCCTCCTGCCTTGGCATGTCTATGCGTGCGCGCGCGCGCACAGCGTGGCACGACTCCTAGCGCGCTGCTTGCCTGGCGTGGCATGCTGTCATGTGCTGCCCGCTCCTTGTGTTATCTTCATGCGACTCCTCCGAAATTAATTCTGCACTTCCTCCTCACTCGTGTATCCTCATATTTAAGCCCATCCTTAGCATTTTTCACCTACAAACAAGGGCTAATCACATTGGTTAGTTTTTGCACATAAATATACCAAATCACATGAGAATGTAATTGGTTAAATTAACAAACATAGCTAAAACTAAGTTATAAAATAGCACTTGGGCATGTAAATATGCTCAAGATCAAATATACCCCTGATAGCAGCGAAAAAAATCACAAGACATAACTTCAATTAAAATTATGCCTAGACATAAGTTTAATGACACAAGTTATGCCTCAGGGTCCAGAGCATTAGTTCAATGACACAAGTTATACCCCAAGGCAAAAAAAATTATATCTAAGGCATAAGTGCAGTGATACAAGTTATGCCTGAAGGCAAAAGAAATTAAGCTCAACTCACAAGTTATGCTCGAAGATATAAGTTTTGTAGCACAAGTTATGCCTCAAGGCATAAAATCAATCACACAAGTTATGGTCCGGGGCATAAGTTCAATGTACAAGTTATACCACAGGACATACATTAAGTGGCATAAGCTATGCCCTAAGACAAAATTTTTCTAAACAATTTGTATAGCGAATCAAATACTATAGAACTTATGCCCCAAGAGAAACATCTGTAAGAAAAAATTCCTTGTGAAATTAGTTTTTTCAAGCAAAATAACCCATAAATTTTTATTAACTGAACAATATAGACAAAAATTAAAAATTTGAAGGACAAAAATTAAAGACCATCTAAAATGGAGACATTCCATGCAAAAAATTGATCCCAGTGAGATGCTCAGTTCAACCACCTTATTTGAAGGAAAAATCACCTGCTATAATTAATTAAAATTATATATTACTAAATAATTAGAATTGTTCTCTTATTTAGTAAAGTAACAAAATTTTACAAAACCTAGCAGATTGGGAGAAAAGTGTGCGTAACTCTCTACAATCACAACCACGACTTTCCATTCTTCATTCTTTAAGCCTCGTCCCTATCTAATATTTGGATATATAGTGACAGAGCTATGGCGAATTTTTTCATGGGTTTTGGGGCGTGATTTTTATTTTGTTTTTCGCGTTTAGTCAATGGGTAGATTCTTATGAATTTGAAGATTTTCTTTTCAACAATACTAAGGGGCCATTCTTGTATGAAACTTTTATCAATAGTTAGAGGTGGGCATGATACGATAGATATCAAATATCATAAAATATTAATATTAGACTAAAAAAGTAATAAATAAATAAATAAAATAAAAACTTACCACTATTTAAACATTATGATACTTTGTTACACCATATGAGAGTCCCCATCAAATGAACACATGATCCAAAGGATGGTTGAGTACAAGTAGTGGTTCCTAAAGCAATACTATCTAATTAGTTTGAGAATAAGTTATGGTTCTGAGAGTACAATATTAATTTAAGGATGTGCTTTGTACAATCACTATTTGTTCTAAAATTCTTTGGATCATGTCAGCACTTGATGGTACGCTGCCGTCAATTACAAAACCACAACTTTTCCGATAGACCTGTTTTACAATGAATTACCGCGTCTTGAACCACTAGAATTATACAAAATAGGATGTAATAAAGTGGTATTATGATGTTTAAATGATGGCAAGTACGTTATTTTAATTTTTATTTATTTACTTATTACCTTTTAAAGTTAAATATTGGTGACTTAGGGACCATTACTTGTTCTTAAACTCTTTGAATCATGTCACCATTTGACGGGGACTCTTATATGATGTAATGATGTTTAAATGATGGTAAGTCCCCTATTTTTTTTTTTCTTTTTTAGTCATAGGCCTGCCTTAGTCTATATATATCCATGGATGGTGGTAGGCCAGATCCTGTGTCGATCGTAGAACACGGCTTTTAGATATTGGCAATGGGACATTTTAGTATATATTTATTTTTGAGGTTTGGGATTTGACAGACTTGTACAAATTCAATAAGTTTCAAATTAGTCCCTATTTTTGAAAGTTTATCATTAATCCCTAGTCAATTATAGATTGTGTTGCCATATAATTATTCATCCAGTGATCTATGGTTAACCACTACCTTACTCTATACTACTTGAAATGTGGTGTATCATAAATCTAAATCGCATAAAATTATTCCGACTCACTTGGGACAGTTAGACTTGTGCAAATTCAATAGATTTTTCATTACCTATTTTTGAAAATCTATCATCAATCCCTAGTCTATTATAGATCATGTTATAATATAATTACTCATTTCTACAAATTTATGCTTAACCAATGCCTTGATCATATTATAAATTCGAACTGCATCAAATTATTTTGACTTGACTCACTCGGGATAATTTTTTTATCCAATGGTAATAAATTTATAACGATAACAATACACCATTTCCCATATAAAAGATTCATATACATTTCAAATCTTCCATATTCATTTCTTGATCAACCCTTCCATTCTCTCTTCGATTTGACCACCTAAAACTATCCCGATCATCTCAAACATCCCAAGCACAAGAAGCCAACATTTGTTTCTATGGTGAATACACTATCTTGACGATATCGCACACCCTCAAAGAATTCAGGTCGCAGATTCTATAATTGTATTATTAGATGTGTAAGTTTTTTATTCGTAAGGTATGTTTCTTTCATGTGATTTTCGTAAAAAAAATCTCTAATTATTTATTATTTTGTTTAAAATAATGGTGAATGCCACTATTTAAGGTGAATTAAATCACGCCAAAGACAAAGCAGCAAATCTTTAAAAAAAAAAATTAGAATGAGCCCAAGATTTGAAAGAAGCTCATCTAGACTTAGAGGTAGCAAAATCAGTTTAATGAGATTAAAACTTGCCTGACTTGCTCAAGTTTTAGTTGATAATTGACCCGTTCATTTATCAGCTCATCCCATTCAGCCCAACTCATTTCAATTCATCAAAGTTTAGGCTAATATCTAACCCAAATTAATTTATGAGAAATCTTTTCAAAATATTTTCAAAAAGATATTTTACATTATTTAATATGTTATATTTAGTCATAATAAAGAAAAATATTAATTTTATAAGCTATCAAAAGATTATAAAAGAATAATAAAGCAATTAAAACTTAATTAGAGTTGGGAGAGTTGGGTTATGATCCGCATTTTAGCCCATATTAGCCCAATCTATTCAGCCCAAGTAATTTTTGGGTGGGTCAATAACCCATCCATGTATTAATTCAGCCCATTTTGATTCGCCAAATTCAGTCCAACCCGCCCATTTGTCACCTATATCTAGACATGACACATCAGCATCTCAAGGCTTAACCAAGTTTGAAATACAAAAAAGGCGAAGAGAATCTGAAGAAAATAGAAATTTTCTTAGTACATTATTTAAAGAATTTGAAGAGAAGAGGAATCACATAAAAAATTTACTGAGAAATACTGAGATTGAGAGGGATCAACTAAAACAGAGATTGATTGTTGTTGAAGAAAAAAGAACTGACTGAAGATGCTGAAGTATGATTTATTATTATTATTTGCTACTTGGAAATGTCTTAACAGGGCTATTTTGGGCCTGTAAAGAAATTTGAACAATATATTCAAAAATATTTATATATTTATAACATCTATGTTTGAGCTTAGGTATGATCTTTTATTCATAGTCGACAACAATAATCATCGACTTGCCGTCGATTATCAACCAATATTATAGTAGATAATAAGGTTTGGTCATGCCAATAGACAATAAGGGCCCAATGACTCAACCTTAGCATATTAATATTAAATGAGTCAATCATGATCACTAAACTCAACAAAGTAGCAGCATAAAAATAGTAATGATAATCAAACAGCTAATAATCACATTTTCAATTAAACACATCCAAAGCTATATGAACAGACAAAGAAATTATTTGTCAAGCTCCTTCCAACATCCAAAAATTAAAAAAAAAAAAGATGTTCGCTACATGCCAACTACCAAATTAATTATTTTCACCATTGATCTTTGCGATAATGGATAACACATCTTTTTTTTTCAAGGATATCTCCGGCATTTTCTTCTTTAAGGACCTCTCATCAATTGCCTTCTCAATTTGAGCAGGTTCAAGGCCCCTATCATCATTTGATAGATCTGCTCCAACAGCTTCTTCAAGGGCCTTATCAACATTTGATAAATCAGCTCCAACAGTTGCTTCAACATTCTCCTTATTGATAGTAGTTTCTTGCGCATCATCGATCATATTGAGGTTTTTCTCGCCATAATATTAAGGAGATGTGTCCACATATGCTTTCACTGTATTTTTTGAACATAATCAACAAAAATGATTATGACATGCAGTATTTATCAAACAACAAGACACATTCTCGATATTGAATGCACACCAAAGTAGTTTCACCTTCACTGTTGGGTCCATACCAAAATGTCTCCTAGTTGATCCCTAACAACCATCAGGATGTCCTCTATTTAGTCCCGTTGACCACCAAAATGTCCCTTATTTTGTATTCTTTCTTCATTAATTTTTTCGTCTGCATTACTTTCAATATCTGGTGACATAGTATCATGCTCCTCACCTAAAGGATCCCTTTCCCAGATTCCTAGGAGCTTGTTTTGGTGAAAGGATGATAGTCATTCTTTCCAATTTTATCCGTCAAGATATTTATTAATAAATTCTTCACCTTATCTGGGTATAGAATAACTGTTGTCACGTAGTCTTCCCCATCTCACGAACTATAGAGATGATATAAGGGTGCACAATTTATAAATAAGCAAAACGTTAATGTTTAGCTTATACTTTTGCAAACAATCGATAATTAAGTCCAAATTGATACCTCCGAAGCTCCCATTTGATTGAATTCACCTTCAACAAATTGGATTTACAAGTGTGTCATTTAAGGATTTTAGGAATAGACAAAATAATATTCTCTAATTTGCCAGCATTCTTTTCAAGTGAGGGAAAAACTTAATATATCTAGGACCTAATCACACAAATAATTTAAAAAATGAATAAATAAGTAACAAAACACACTGTCGCGACTCGAGCTGGGATCCCAGATTGACACGGGACCTAGAACCACGAATGAATCCAAGTCGACCCATGTGTGACGATTCATTTTTGAACTCGCTTTCAAAATGTTTCATAACTTGGCAATTATATGAAAATACAGAGTCGCCACCTAATTATTATGAAATTAGGAAAATCATTTTAAAGGTAATTTTTTTAAAAAAACCTTTGTTTAGAAAATCAGAGAAAGAGTAAGAGTTCAAATAATCTTTTAAATAAGGTGTTAGACACTTTAAAAAATCCGCAAATACGGTTACCGACGAATTTAAAACATACTTGTGGCTAAAAAATAACTTATTCATAAAAATAGGCAAATTTGAGAGTGATTTTGCTTGAAATTGATTTATAGCACTTCAATTATTTTTCTAATTTATCTTAATGAATTAACGTAATAACTTTGGCTAAATTCGAAAATCTTTAAGTTTTGAAATTTTTTTACAAGAAAATATCTTTAAAATCCCGTTTTGAAAAATATTTCAACTTTCAAACATTTCTAAATAAAAGCATTTTGAGTTAAATAATTAACTCATCTCATTATACAAAATTTTAAACTAGTTAATTACTATGGAGGGTCACGAAAGATTCACCAAGTTATTATTGAGCTTAAACTTGCGTTATATTAAAAAAATAATTTAACTAAATTATTCAAACGAGAGTGAGTAATAAAGGAAATTAATCTAATAAAAGAAAAACTCTCTTTTGGGGGGTTCATCTAATTTTTTTTTTTTTAAAAATGTTAGCATTCTTAAACCATATAACAAAGATAGACATGAGGCAATACGAAAGAAATATATGGGTTCTCGACCCAAATCAATTTTCACACTCCTGCTGCTGCAATTTTTAGCCCAATATTAGCTTCTCTTTCTCTGTAGTGCATGAGGTTGACTCAAGGAATATGGTATGTTGGGCTTCGGCCCAACTCAAAATATGCAAATGAGCCCCAATGGACTCGATCAATGGATTCCATGCATAAGAAAAATAAAAAAAGAGGATATTAGCACTTGTCTCAGAATACCCAATACACTTACATATGTTAAAGATGAAAGTTACGTATTGAGAGAGAGGAGACTAGGAGCACAAATATTTAATCTATATTAAGTGAAATCAGTTATAATAAGAGGGATTATATAGTGATAAACAAGAAAAGTATAATCTAGTTTCCAACAGTAACTCAAGAACTTAAAATGAGAAAAGAATATACAAATAATCACCATTCGGCCCTATATCAGAAGCACATTATTACAATTGCAAAGAAAGGTCGATTATGACTTAAATTAATAGATAATATTTTGGAGGGACAACAACAAACCTTGAAATATTTTTAAATGTTGAATTAGTGCATAAAAAAACTACTCATCTCTTTTCTTTTGTTTTTTTTTAATTTTCTTTTTTTATAAATAAATAAAGAAATAAAGAAACCCAACAATACTAGGAAAGAGGAGAAACGATTATTTCAAATAGATGATAGGAGTAGAGAGGTAAAGAATATATTCTTGTAAGTGGGAAATACTTCAATCTTCCAAGTAAAAGATGTTGCGTAAGAAAACCTAATGTCATTTTTTAGTTTAAGGGTTCACAAACCCATACGAACCAGCTGCTATGACTGAAAATAATTAACTAAATCAAATATAAGAATAAATAAAAATAATAGGAGGTGAAATCAATCACTTATAGAGAAAGAAGTGACCAGCTAAAACTCAAACATACTAAAGCAAATCAAATCTGGATGGCAAACATATACCTTTGAGGATCAAGACTCATCTCTAAACAAACATTTTCAGTTAGCTTATAAAAAATCGATTTAGTTTGGACCCTCGTAGATTAATAAAATAATGCAAAAGTTAATTCACCATAAAATTACAACAATACTTAAAACCTGTTTTGAGTCAAATAATGAGAGACTAATATACCCTTCAAATAATAAATAAGTTTACTCTATCATCATCTAAATAATTCATTGTGAAATATTTAATGGTCTAATAATGTT
>JACEIK010005225.1:67598-77622 GCA_018107945.1 Datura stramonium
CTCCTTGTCGACGTTTGCGTGTTTATTCCGTCTCCAAGCCTCTACTTCACCAACTCATGAATTAGCTCCTCAAAAGTCATCAAAAACCTACAAAACAAAGCTTATCATGTTGGTTAGCACATATCTTCAAAATTACATGAAAATGTATCAAATAGCTTAGCAAACACGACTAATTTAAGTTGTAAAGCGTATCACGGGACCTATATTATTTCCCGTGATCACAGAGTTGTCAGAAATCATATGCTGATGTGAGGAGAAGGATTTGGAGTTTGAGGTAGACGATTGGGTATTTCTAAAGGTATCTCCCATGAAGGGAATCATGCGGTTCGGGAAGAAAGGAAAACTCATCCCCCGCTATGTTGGTCCCTACCGGGTTACGAGAAGAGTTGGTAAGGTAGCGTATGAGTTGGACCTGCCCTCAGAGTTATCTTCTGTGCATCCCGTGTTTCATGTGTCGCTTTTGAAGAAGTTCTTGGGATATCCATCTCTAGTAGTCCCGGTGGACAGCGTCGGTGTAAAAGATAGCCTCAGCTATGAAGAAGTTCCTGTGGAAATATTAGACCGTCAAGTTTGGAGACTAATGAACAAAGAAGTAGCTTCAGTTAAAGTACTATGGAGAAATCATCATGTTGAAGGAGCTACATAAGAAGCCGAAGAGAATATGATGGCTAGATACCTACATTTATTCTCTACCGGCTCAGTTTCGACTTACAATTGTGATCTATGACTCTATTTAGTTTTCATGTTCAGTTCATGTGTTCAAGTTTCCTTTATGTGTATGAATGTGTATGTGAATCATGAGATCAATTCATCTATGTGTTATGAATCGGAGGTAGTCATTCTGTAAAGTTTTGGCTTAAATGATCAGTATTTGAATATGATAATTGCATGTCTCTGTTTCTGCTTGCTTCTCACATTCGAGGACAAATGTTCCCAAAGAGGAGATATTGTAATACCCTGAAAGTACCTAAGATTAGACCTGGGATCAAAATCTGAAGTTGGCTGAAAAACTGGGAAAAAGATCAGAGGATGGGTGATGTAACGACTCGTGTTTGGAAACCACAGGTCATTGTTAGTAGTCTTGGGAGGAATGGGACCTCGGAAGTTGGTGATACCATG
This sequence comes from Datura stramonium, assembly GCA_018107945.1. Classification (NCBI taxonomy): domain Eukaryota; kingdom Viridiplantae; phylum Streptophyta; class Magnoliopsida; order Solanales; family Solanaceae; genus Datura; species Datura stramonium. Next base: position 68,718 of record JACEIK010005225.1, read on the forward strand.
GGTCATCTAATGACTCGTGGTGAGAAGTAACGACCCGTGGTCACCAGTCGTGGTTTGGATTTCCAGATCTCCCAGTGGAAACAACCACGAGTCGTGGTGAGGCTCGTGGTAAGGGAAGTTCAAATCTTGAGGAAAGCTGACAACGATCGATCTAACGACCTGTTAGAAGGAACCACAACTCATCCTTTCGAGTCGTGGTATGAATTTGAGGCTAAGTTCAAGGCAGTGGATACAACGGACTGTACCACGAGTCGTAGGTTCCACCAATGACTTGTTGGTATGTTTGTGGGATCGACCAGAGCAATTTTTCAGGGTGATTTCATTAAGGGCATTTTCAACTTTTCTACGCTATGAGACCCTAAATTATGTCGTTTTAACTCATGGAAGGTAGGTTTTAAGGGGAATAATTTATTCTAAGTCCCCATTCATGCATGCAAGAATATTGAGAGGTAATCAAGGGTGATTCAAGGCTCTTTTCTTCAATTTAATTTCCTTCTTGGGCTTTCAAGGGAAGCTAAGAATCAGTTGTTCCAGGTATGTAAGGCTATCAATGGGTGATTTCTTCCACACCCATGCCCATCCTCTATGATTTTTACAAAAAATTTATTAAATACTCATGGGGTTTTGAAGATGATTTTTATAAAAATCTAATGATTTGATAATGGATTTTATGATTTTAGAATGTCATCATAATCTATGGGTTTTGATCAGTTTTTATTATTTAAACCATTTATAATTTTATCGATTTTGAATGCTATGAAATTAAGCCTAATTATGCATGACTCATGATGAATCGATTTATGATCTTCTCTTCAATTGATGATATTTACAAGCCCAATATGATCTATGATTTTAGATATGAATTTATCCAATTACCCATCATGATTTGGTGATTTACAAGCTATATGCATGATTTACGAGTATGTATGAACTTTTGATTCACAAATCATGTTTTGGCCGACTCACAGGCCTCATGTCATGGATAGTTCACGTATGTAAAAGAATGTTTATGATTATCATGATTTAACTAGCCCATGAATTCGTATATGTTATACTATGAGCACTATATATGTTTTGGGAGTAGTATCGAACACCGAGTAGATTCGGGGCCTAGGTTTTGTCTCGAATCTCATAAACTACGTGCCACCGTAGGTATGTTGGGACCTCCTATGTGACTTTCCCCGGCCTAAATGGCCCTTTTCATGGTGATATCACTTTCATGGTCCTACCCTTGGAAAGGTACGGACACCCTTCCGACTAGGGTTACAAGTCGGGCTTCATGTGTGCTCATATGGGGTATGTCGGCTAAGAGAATCTCCCACTGTTCCTCATGATTTATGCATGTGTATGATTATGTCTATTGGCCCAAGTCATGTTGAATAAAGATCAGACTTAGGAGTGAAATAGAGAAAACTGAAATTTTTGCACCAGGTCACAGAATGAGTCGTTCTGTGACCCATGGGGAAGACCACGAATCGTGAGGTGACTCGTGGTGAGGTGTTGGTCTTGGGTTGAAAAATTGTTGATGGGTTCATCACAGGCATGACCATGAGTCGTGGTCAGGCCCTATGACTCATCAGGTCAGCCGTGGCCAAGGAAATCAAAAGGGGGAAAGGTAAGAGGTAGTGCATCTAATGGATAGACCTCACGAATCGTGGTCAGACACCATGATTCGTTGGGTGGATTGTGGTCATCAGGTATATAATGATCTAGGATCGAGGCAGTGGGGATAACGAGTTGTGACCACGAGTCGTGGTCACCGGTAACGACTCGTATGATGGACCTTTGCGAGTTTTAAGTGAAATTATGGTAGTGTACCTAACAACTGAGGTGGCAACTCGTGCAAGGTGGAAACGACTTGTTGGGTCCCTCGTGGGGACTGACGAGCAGTTCTTTTCTGCGAAGCTATTAAGGATATTCTCGATATTCCTATGCCCTAAGGTCCTATACTATGTTATTTTAAGACTTTTTTAGAGTGTATTAAGGTGGGATAAGCCATTCTAGCCTATTCTAAACCCATGCATGCAAAGTTAGGAAGTTAGAGGGGAGATCAAGCTTAAGCCCTTCCAATTCTTCTCAAATTCCCCTTGTGCAATCAAGGAAGTGTAAGAATTAGCTTTAATCAGGTATGTAGGGTTATGAATGGGTGAATACGTTCACACCCATGCCCAATCTCTCGTTAAATCATGAAAATTCATATGTGGGGTTTTAACCCAATGGATGAAATTCCTAATTCCCTACATGGGTATGATCTAAATATGTTTCTACTATTGAATTATGATTCATGGACAAGTTTTACATTATTTTTAATGAAAAATAATGTTCCAAGTTTTATAAATCAAAATACCCAATTATGGGAAGTTCATGAAAGATGAGATTTATGATGAATGTATAAGTATGATGAGGTATTATGATGAAAAGCATGTTTTCAAGCTACCCATATTGATGATCATGTTTTTTAAGTGAATTATGTGTTTTCAAGCATGTTAAAGTATCGGGAAATACCCATATGTTCAAGTATGAATATTATATTTACAAATTAAGCTTAACCCATGGTTTTGGAGAGAAGACTCCCGATTATGTTCAGCTTGTGGTATGGTTTGAGCTAAGGTTCATCATGTATGATTCAGATTTATGTATTAATGATTATTCAGCTCCGTCAATAGATGATGGTCAGCTTCGTTGAAAAATGATGGAGAAAATATGTATGTTTTTGCGAGTAGTGTCTAGCACCGAGTAGGCTATGGGTCAGTCAACCCTATGCCTCAGAACTACGCGCCAACATGGGTATGATCAGATTATATTGGGACCTCCTATATGAGCTATCCCCTGCCCCGATTTGTCCACGAGCTTGATATCGATATCATGGTATCATCCTTAGCACTGACAAGGCTATGGACGGCTCTACCCACTTGAGTGTGATAGTTGGGACCACGTAAGCTCTATCGTGGTATGTCGGTTAAAAGACGAGTCTCCCATTGTTCCTCATGATTTCAGTTATGCATATTCATTATTCATGATATACATATCTATATATGTTCTAAAGCAGGTTTGACTCAATGTTCAGCTTTTCTTATGACTATCTGATGTTGGCTTTGGGTTAATCGATTCAGTCATGATGTTATGTTATGTTGATATCATGATTTTAAAAAAGTTGCACGCAATCCCTACTCTCGGATTCTTATTTTCTTATGTTTTATATTATGCATGTTTTAAATGATTTTACTTATCTAAGTGGTTTTACTTACCTTGCATACTCGGTACATTCCACGTACTGACCGAATACTCTATGTTGTATCATTTCATGATACAGTACCCGGCACTCAGACTCAGCCCCATTCTTAGCCAGCCTTTCATAGTTAGTATCCTACACCTAATGGTGAGTCCTCATCTCCTGAGGACCATGTTTATAAGTTTTCTTTATTTATTTTCAGTTTTCATCTTTGCGAGTTAGTTGGGGTCTTGTCCTATCAACTCATCAGAGTTAGAGGCTTTTCAGAAAAAATGGGATTATTCAGATTCAGACTGAGTGTATTCTGGTGTTATGTTTATTTCATACTTCCGCTAAGATTATTATGTTGTTTCTTTCGTTTTAGTGATTGAGTTAGATGAATATTCATGGCATGGGCCGACTTGGGTCTCTCAAGGCTCCTTGTCCCGCTAGGGACACATCTTGTATGGAGGAATGGATATAGGCTGCGTATTGGGAAGAAGGTCAATACCAAAGTCAATCTCCCACTCGGGAGGGGCTCCTGGTAGATCATCTGGGAAAATCTCTGGATACTCACATACAACAGGGACAGACTGAAGAGTCGGGGTCTCAAATGTAGCATCCTTAACCCAAACTAGATGGTACATGAAACCCTTTGAAATCATCTTTCTGTCCTTAAGGTAGGAAACAAAGCGACCTACAGGCACAACTAAACTATACTTCCATTCTAGGACAGCTCACCCAAGAATCGAAACTCTACCATTTGGGTTCTATAATTCACTAAGGCATAACATGCATCCAACCAATCTATGTCAAAGAAAACATCAAAATCAGTCATTTCTAACTCTACTAGATCAGCTTAGGTGACTTTTTGAAGGACTGTGATAGGGCAATTTCTATATACCCATCGAGCTATAACTGAATCACCAATTTGAGTAGATACTGAGAAGGGTTCTGATAGGATTTTGGAACTGACTCCAAAACTAATAGCAACATAGGGAGTCACAAAAGATAAGGTAGCCCCTGGATTTGACAATGCATATACATTAGGATGAAATACTCTCAACATACCAATGACCACATTTGGGGAGACCTCCTTCTCCTAACGTGATGAGAGGGCATAAAATCTATTCTGACGCTGACCACCACCTGCACTAGTGGATGCACCTTGCTGAGCTAAACATGCTGGTAAAGCTGCTGAACTGGTGGTTGCGTCATGGCCTCTACTATGGTCTTGTCTAGCTGAAGGGAAATCTCTGAGAAGATGTTCGGGCTTACCACACTTAAAACATGCACCTGACCCCGCTAGGCACTCCTCGGGGTGCTTCCTGCCACACTTGCTATAAACTGGCATGTTGGGCTCCCCTGACCTGCTCCCCTGTCCTCTAGATCCTGATGTCTTTCCCCTCTGATCGTGCCTAGATCTGGATGGCACACTAGCTAATCAAGGCGCTGGGGATGATGATCTCTAGTGGGACTACTGATGATGTCTACCACCTGACCTCTACTGGAAAAACCCAAAGCTGCCTGTCCAGGACCTCTTGGCCTCTTTCTCCCTTTCCTTCATCTGATCTGCCTCTATCTGCTAGGCGTATATAACCAATCGAGAGAAGTCTAAGTCACTGTTTAGTATTGCGGTCCTACAGTCCTTGACCAGTGAATCAGACACTCCATATACAAATCTGTGCATATGGGCTCTCTGATCCGCAACCATCTCCGGTGCAACTTGGACAGCAGGGTGAACTCTAAGGCATGCTTTTGAACAGTCATATCATTTTTCCTCAAGTTGATGAACTCCGCTGCCTTTGCCTACCTCAACTTCCTAGGAAAGAATTTGTCTAAGAAGGTTGTCATGAACTCATCCCAGCTCATGGGAACGGCGCCTACTGCTCTACCCTTCCTCTAGTATCGGTACCAAATATAAGCAATCCCCTTCAGCTGATAGGAGGCTAAGTCTATTCTCTCTTCTACCATCACCCCCCATAATCTGGGTGATCTTTAGTAGCTCCTCAAGAAACTCATACGGGTCCTTATCAACTTTTGACCCAAGGAACTCAGGTGGGTTCACCCTGAGAAAGTCCCGAACTCGAGCTGCAGTTGCGTTTCCATTCTAAGGGACATGGGCCACCTCTTTCTATTAAACCTGAGCAATCAAAGACTGGGCCAACATTTGAAATTCCTCTCTAAACTCGGTAGGATAAAGCTGATCGGGCAAAGGACTTGCTAGTGCTGGAGGGGCTTGTTGGTGCCCATCTTCATTTCCATCTTCATGGTCATTTCCATTTCCATTCCTTGTATCATTTACTCGGCGTGGAGGCATGATTCTACAAATGTGTATAGCACGAGTTAGAAGGATAGAGAGATACTTCATCGCATGACATAGATCATGAAAGAAGGGGAATTTCTTAAAATGTCTTATAGCCTCTCCTCCATAAGTGTGGCGCGCTTCACACCCATGGAAAAGACTCTACTCAACACGGCTTTCAGACACCCTAGGACACTCTAAAACTTTTCTTTGATACCAAGTTTGTCATGACCCAAACATAGGTCCAAATCGAGACACAAAACCTAGAGCCATAATGGCTCCAAGTCAACCCATGGCATGAACATAGCGGCTGAAGGCATAAATTAATAGAAACTGATAAACTAAACATGAATAAGCAGAAGTCTGCATACATATATCATAAGAGCATAAGAAGGTTCAATGCTCGACAAGACTGAACATCCATTTAAATGTCTAATAAGGCTCTAAACTGTCTGATGAGTTGATGGGAAAACACCCCCAACTAGCTCTAAAGTATAGGACTAAATAACAAAACAACAAACTAGACTGAATGTCCTCAAAAGATGAGGACTCACCAACACTAGCTAAATTGGACTGATACGGAAGAAGGACTTGTATCAAGAAACAATACAACATAGAGTATGTGATCAGTACTTGGAATGTACTGAGTATGCAAGGTAAGTAAAATAGGTTGAGTAAGTATAACTGAAATCATGCACATAACAAAAATCATAAGATCATGAGAGTAAGGAATGCATGCTGATATCTAAAAACATGAATAGTCATAAACTGAATCTCACGTTTGAATCGAATGACCAATAGCTGAAAATAGAATCATATGGCTTTCCATAACTGAAATCATAAGTAAAAGCTTATAAATTGATCATTGGGTCAAACCTGCTGAAACATAATATCATATGTCATGAACATGCATAACTAAAATCATGAGGAATAATGGGAGACTCGTCTTAACCGACAACCATCACGTATGAGCTCATGATGATCACATGTCTTTACTACATGGAGGGGGGTCATCCTAAACCTTTCTAGGGTGAAGGATATGTAAGGTGTTATATCATGGTGTGCCCTTGGGAAGGGGTAAATGCTCTCTTGAGAGGCCCCAAAATATACCTATGTTGGCGCGTAGTTTATGAGATCGGGGAATCTTGAAACTCCTAGCCTACTCGGTGCTAGAAACTACTCCCAAAACAAGTATAGTGCTCATATAATCATATTCTAGAACATAGCTTGAATCTATACATTTGAGGAGTCTTGACTCCAAAACATATATCTATCATTGGATCTTGTAAGCCTTGGCTAGATCATAAAACATGCTTGTCTTGTGGGCTTGCCCAAATCTAAGAAAAACATGCATACTTGAAATATACTTCATTGATAAAAATCATAGATTCACACATGGGTCATTTGTAAACATTCATACATACTAGATATCTCATCGTACGTGTAATCATAAATCATAAAGTTGACTTTTCATGAACTTGCATAATAGGGCATAATTTTCTAAAATTTGAAATCATGAATTTATAATCAAAATAGATATAAAGTCTTCCCGTGAATCTTAAAACATACTTTGAAACATGAAGGAAATTGACCCATAAATAAATCATAGAGAATTTCATAAAATTAGGATAAAACCCCATAGGATCATGAACTTGATCTAGAACTTGAATTCATAGAATTGAGGAGAATTATGAGCATAAGAGTGAAAGGAACCCTCATTCATGGACTTACATACCTGGGGGAACTGAATCTACACTTGCCTTAGAAAGCCCAAAGGATTTGGAGAAGAACTTGAAGGGCTCTAGGCTTGATCTTCAATGGAGAGGTCTATACTTGTATGCATGGGAAGGGAATGGTTAGAATAATAAACCTCTTTTAGAGCTTAAAATACGTAGTTTAGGGCTTAGGGGCTTAGGATTTATGAAAACACCCTTACTAATTTCGCAGGAAAACTGATACTTCTAGTCCTAACGAGGGACATCATGAGTCGTTAGGAGGAGTGATGACTCGTGGCCCTCACTCGTTGCTGCTGACAAACTTTCCCCTCAACTAAAATTCTCCAACTAATGAATGACACGACGAGTCGTTAACAGGGACGATGACTTGTTGCTTCCTTTCGTTGTCACCATTGGAAGTCTCACACAATCAAGGCCTCCCAACCAATGAGCCACCTGACAAGTCATGAAGTTACACCATGACTCATCCCTCTATCTGTTAGGTCTCCTGGACATCAGCATTCTCCCAACTTCTCTTGCGTACCATGGGCTTTTTGACGACTCATTGAGTCACGTGCGAGTTTCTCCTAGATCGGTCACCAATAGTAATAGTTCTTCCACATCCAACTCCTCCCTATCTAATAGACCACTTAATGCTCCATTAAGTGACTTCACCAGTCACTTGACCGGTCGTTCTATGACCTGGTGCAAATTTTCCTACTTTCTTAGTTTAAACCCTGGGGTCTGATATAAGGGACTCTTAGGGTATTACATAGTGGTAGTATTTGCCTTCAATATCTGGAGGAACTACCTATATGGTGTTCATGAGAATGTGTTTACTGACTATAAAAGTCTGCAGTATGCGTTCATTCAGAAGGATTTGAACCTTCATCATAGGAGATGGCTTTAGTTGTTGAAAGACTACGACATGAGTATCTTGTACCACCTGGGTAGAGCTAATGTAGTGGCCAATGCCCTTAGCATATTATCGATGAATTGTGTTTCTCATATTGAGGATGATAGGAAACAGTTGGTTAGAGATGTTCACAGGCTAGCTCGGTTAGGAGTTCATTTGTTAGATTCAATAAAAGATGGAGTTGTAGTTTAAAATTGTTCAGAGTCTTTTCTTGTGGTGGATGTTAAAGCAAGGCAAGATAATGATCCAATAGCTTAAGTTGAAGGAAGCAGTCCTTCAGAAAGAGGTGGAAGCATTCTCCAAATGGGGAGATGCTGTGCTTCGTTATTAGCGCAGATTATGTGTTCCAGATGTAAATGATTTGAGGCAGTGGATACTAACAGAAGCCACAAGATATCGATATTCTATCCACCCAGGGTTTACCTGTAATATCCTAAAAATATAGAAATTCTCCAAATCTTAGAAATTCCTTTTGAAGACCAAGCTTGAATCCCTCAATTCTACCCCAATTCTCTTGGGCTTTCAAAGACAAGTTGAATTCAGTTTACCCAGGTATGTAGGACTATGAATGCGAGTTTCCTTTCACTCTCATGCCCAAAAATTTCTCCTCAAGTTCATAAATTCAAGTCCTAACTCAAATTTAGGAACTTATTAGGTTTTAACCCAATTTTATGAAATTCTCTATGATATGTCTATGGGTCAATTCCTCTCATGTTCCAAATCATGTTTTAAGATGTATGGGAAGATTTTATACCTGG
>JACEIK010005225.1:77688-115255 GCA_018107945.1 Datura stramonium
TTCTAGAAAATTATGCCCAATTATGCAAGTTCCATGAAAAATCAAGTTTATGACTCATGAATTCAAGTATGATGAGATATCTAGAAGAATTAATGTTTACAAATTACCCATGTATGAATCCATGGTTTTGACTTATTTGGTCCACTTCAAGTATGCATGATTTTAAGGTTTGGGCAAGCCCATCCAAGTTAAGTATGCTTTCATAATTTAGCTCAATTTTATAAGATCAGCTTACCATATGGTTTGGAGTCTATACTCCCTATTCAGCTTATGGTATGTTTGGAGCCAGGATTCCCCATATTCATATCTCAGACTATGGATATGATTATGATTTCAGCTTCATTAAAAAATGATGGGAGCACTATGCATGTTTTTGGAAGTAGTATCTAGCACCGAGTAGGCTTGGGGTTCCAAGGTTCCCTAATCTCAGAACTACATGCCAACATAGGTTTATGTATTTATTTGGGGCCTCTCAAGAGAGTTTCCCCCGCCTGCAAGGGGCCTTTAGCTTGATATTGATATCATGGTAGCGTCCTTAGCCTTGGCAAGATTTTGGACGGCTCTGTCCACTTGAGTATGATAGTTGGGGCATCATGTAAGCTTTATCGTGATGGTGTCGGTTATGACAAGTCTCCCATTGTTCCTCATGCTTTCAGTTATTCATGTTCATTATTTATGATATTATATTTTACAAGAGGTTTGACCCAATGATCAGTTTATGAGCTTTTACTTATGATTTCAGTTATGATAAGTCATATGATTTATATTTTTAGCTTTAGGTCATTCTATTCAGATATGATATTCAGCTTATGACTATACATGTTTCAGAATCAAATTTCAACATGCAGTCCTTACTCTCATGATCTAATACTTTATGTTTATATGCATCATTTCAATTAATGTTTACTCAGTATGTTTTACTTACCTTGCATACTCAGTTCATTCCAAGTACTGATCGCATACTCTATGTTGTATCATTTCATGATACAGGTCCGAACGATCAGACTCAGTTCCACTGTTAGTCCATCTCCCTGAAGTTTTGTTCAGTCCCCATTATTGGTGAGTCCTCATCTTCTATGGACATTCAATTTATCGTTCAATTATGTTATATTCAGTTTCAGATTTTAGCGAGCTAGTTGGGATATTGTCCTATCTGCTCATCAGACAGTTTAGAGGCTTATCAGACATTATGTAGATTTTCAGCTGTGTCGAGTGTTGACTCTATTTTATGATCTTTATGTTATTCAGACTTCCGCTTATTCCTTTTTTAGTTATCAAATTCCACTTGATGTATGTTCTTTAGTTATCATGTTCATGCCATGGGTCGACTTGGAGCCATTCATAGTTCTAGGTCCCGTGTCTCGATCCGAGGTCCTAGATCGGGTCGTGACAAACTTGGTATCAAAGGTTTAGAGTGTCCTAGGGTGTCTGAAAGCCATGTTTAGTAGAGTCTTTTCCATGGGTGTGAAGCGCGCCATACTTATGGGGAAGAGTCTACAAGACATTTTAGAAAATTTCCCTTCTTTCATGATCTATGTTGTGCGATAAAGTATCTCTCTATCCTTCTAACTCGTGCTATATGCAATTGTATAAATATGCCTCCACGCCAAGTAAATGGCAATGGAAATGGCCATGCCAATGGTAATGGAGACAGGCATCAGCAAGCCCTGCCAGCTCCAGCAGATCCTATACCCGAGCAGGTCACTCATGCGGAGTTTAGAGCAGTATTTTAGATGTTGGCATTGGCGATGACCGCTCAGGTCAATCAGTAGGCGGCGGCCCATGTTCCTCAGAATGGGAATATAACAACAACTAGAGTTCGAGACTTTCTCAAGATGAATCCACCTAAGTTTTTGGGATCGAAAGTGGATGAGGACCTGCATGAGTTTATTGAGGAGATGCAGAATATCACCCAGATTATGGGGGTAACCGGAGAGGAGAATACGGATCTATCCTCCTATAAGCTAAAGGGGGTTGCTTACATATGGTACCCCCAATGGAAGGATAGTAGGGCAGTGAGAGAAGTTACCATGAGTTGGGATGAGTTTGTGGCTATATTCTTGGATAGGTTCTTTCCTAGATAGTTGAGAGAGGTGAAGGCGGCAGAATTTGTCAACTTTAAGCAGCAACATAGGACTGTCCAAGAGTATGCCTTGGAGTTTATCCGGTTGTCCAAGTATGAGCCGAAGATGGTTGAGGATCAGAGGACTTGTATGAGTAGGTTTGTGAATGTTGTATCAGACTTACTGGTCAATGAGTGTAGGACCGCTATGTTGAACAGTGATCTAGACTTCTCACGATTGGTTATATACACCCAACAGATAGAGGTAGATCAAATAAACTAGAAGGAAAGAGAGGCCAAGAGGGCTAGGATAGGGAGTTATGGACAGTTCCAGCAGAGGTCCAGTGGAAGACATCAACAGCAGTCCCACTAGAGGTCATCAGCCCCAGCGCCATCATCAGTAGTGTTTCATCTAGATCGAGGCATGATCAGAGGGGTGGAGCATCAGGTTCCAAAGGTCAGGGGAGTAGGTCAGGAGAGCCTAGCATTCCAGTTTGCGGTAGGTGTGGTAGGAGGAACACGAGAGAATGCCTAGCGAGTTCAGGCGCATGTTACATGTGTGGGAAGCTTGAACATCTGCTCAGAGACTACCCTTCAGCAGATAGGGCCCTGGTAAAGGTCGCGACCCAGCCACCAGTTCAGCAGCTCCACCAGCACACTCAGTTCAGCAAGGTGTATCCACTAGTGCAGGTGGTGGTCAGCGTCAGAATAGATTTTATGCCCTCTCATCTCGTCAGGGGAAGGAGGTCTCTCCAGACGTGGTCACTGGTATGTTACGAGTATTCCATCTTGATGTATATACATTGTTAGATCTAGGAGCTACCTTATCTTTTGTGACTCCTATCTTTCTATTAGTTTCGGAGTCAGTCTCGAAACCCTATCAGAATCCTTCTCAGTCTCTACACCATTCGGTGACTCAGATATAGCTCAACGGGTATACAAAAATTGCCCTGTCATAGTCTTTCAGAAAGTCACCTCAACCGATCTAGCAGAGTTAGAAATGACTACTTTTGATGTTATATTCGATATGGATTGGTTACATGCATGCTATGCCTCCATAAATTGTAGAACTCGTATGATAGTGTTCCAATTTCTGGGTGAGCCAGTTCTAGAATGGAAAGGTAGTTCAACTATGCCTGTAGGTCATTTTGTGTCCTATCTCAAAGCCAGGAAGATGACCTCTAAAGGTTTTGTGTACCATCTAGTTCGGTTTTAAGGATGCGACATCTGAGACCCCAACTCTTCAGTCAGTTCCTATAGTGTACGAGTATCCAAAGGTATTTCCAGACGATCTACCAGGAGTCCCTCCCGAGCGAAATATTGACATTGGTATCGAACTTCTCCCTATTACGCAGCCCATTGACAATATCCAAATTCACTCCTCTTAACGAGAGAGTGTAAACGGTGGTTGGTAAAACAAATATACCCAATGAGTGTCAGGGTCGAATTTCACAGGAAATAGTTGTTGATCACGCAAGAGCTATCTATCAAATTAAAGTAACTTGCATCGTTGTCTAAAAAACAATACAGTAAAAATTGGGGAAATCACAACTCAATAATTGAACTACAAAATTCACTCACGAAAATAGGGACAAAGCGTAGAAAATACTAAAGGAGAGACTAGTAGGGGTGTGATATTATCGGGGCATCATCGGACTGGGATTATTAACAGCTCCTAGCATTACTCGATAGTATAATTAGTTGTGGACGAGGTGGCACCTTACGTTATTCAACCAATTAGGTGCCTTATACCTCAGGTTTTCTCAAACCCCGAAGTCCTTTTCATAACAACTATATCAACTTGGGTAAGAATCAACTATTTCTAGCTTTGATTCTCAATGGGTGTGTGACAATGGATTTTGGCTATCTCTAGCCCAATCTCACATGATCAACACCCAATTACCCACTAATGTTTCATCACCCATACTCTAAATTCCTTTATTAAGCAAAATTAGAGTAAGTAAATACAACCCACATTTGTAACTATGAGTATTTAGATTAAAACTCATATGAAACACTAGAATTATACTAATTGAGTAAATCTAAGATCAATTAAACAATACTCAATCCAAATCAACCCTAATTATTCACACATCCCTAGCAAGAAATTTAGCTACTCATGTAAGTAAAAGAAGACATTGCATTAACAAATAATTCAATATCCATTCACCAAAATGAGTAAGAAAATTCAAGCACAAGGTTCTGGTCTCCAATGGAGTTTTTCTACCTTTTCAAAGAAGAAGATGAAGATTTCTCTCTCTACAATTCAATTCTCCAATTTCTCTCTACTTTCTATTCAATATTCAATACAATGAAAATAATTATCTGGAATAGAAGGTTCAGTTCTCTTTTAAAAATGTACAAAAGTAGGTACGAAATGCTCCTCTTTTTCTGAACCGAACATTTTTGCCCTTTCCCTTTTCTGACGGACCTCACTTGCAAGCCACCGGCGGTTCGCCAGTGTTGATCTGCAGTCCACAAGTCCATCGCATCTGGGTGCCAGTGGGTTCTGGATTGATACGGCATTGGCCGGTGCATCGGAACTAATCCGCGGATAGCCATTATTCTTCAGCCCAGTAGGTATATGCAAGTGACCGGCATTTCGCCAGTGTCCTCCGAAGCGCAGGTCCTCATCTCAACCGCCAATTCTCATCTCAAATTGCATGATTTTTTCTCCATTTTATGATTTCTCTACTCAAGTTAAATACCTACAAAGATCAAGGAGAAAGAGCATAAAATATACCTAAAAGACTTGAAAACCAAACAAAAACTCATGTCTAAGAGCCTAATGAGTTGGTAAATTACCAACTCATTGAACCCCCAAACTTGAACCATTGTTTGTCCTCAAGTAATGCAATTCTTTACAGCTGAGCAAATTGAATAGAAAATTATACCATATGAATTAAAGCACCAAGGACCACTGATCCTAAGACAACCCAAAAAATACTCACCAACTCAAGAAAAAGAAAGAGACTCCCCAAAACATGTTGCAAAAGTTTCAAGAGGTAACCACAATGAATAGGCATGCTTCACAAATGTTTTCATTCTTCAAAACAAATCAAAACAAGCACACATATAATCTCAAATCGTTACAAATTCACATTCAAAGCTTACCTTGAAGCTCACAACACTAATGTCCCAATCACATCTTCGCACCAATGCAAGCATGTTCTCTAAGGGGGTGATGTCACTCACAAGAAGGGAGAATCCCTTTTTATCATCAAGTAATGCACACACAAGAGATTATAGAAAAGGACAATAACGCTCACTCTCACAATGAAATTCTCCATGCACACAACTTGACCCATAGGCTTTCCCTTCGTGTAACTCGCCACTAATGTAGAGTTGCTACACTCAAAATCAATTAGGACTTGGGGGTAATGATGAAGGATAGGGGTTAAGGTAGGATAAATAATGAGTTTTAGTGGTTAAAACCTCCCTAATGCTTATTTGTGAACATTTTTAACATCCCATCACACTATTGAGATCATTCCACCTTATCTCTCCTTGCTCATCATCTTCATCTTTTGTTTAACAAGAGCCAACCTTATAACACCTTTGGATTCCACATTTCGCCTAATCTAAGCAAGAGGTAACACCTTTCACTATTCTTTCTGTTTTCAATGATTCACGATTTTTCAACCAACTAGTAATTCATTCATTTTAATCACAATTTGGTGCTACCACACATTGAAGCTATCGCATTTATCCCTTTCCTTGTGAACCCCCAAACTTAGGCTTTTGCTTCATTTCTCCTAATCTCGCTATCTCTCCCTATATATGGGGCTTATAGCCTCATTTTTCATTCTTTCACCACTTAGCAACTAAGGAGGATGGGTGCCAAAAATGAGGATTAAAAAGGGTCATTAGGCTTGTAATGTGGTTTCCAATAAAAGGGTCAAAGGTTCAACATTGGCTAGCAAAGGAAGATATTTAAGGAGGTCATTTTGGGTGAAGTGACTAGCAATAGAAAGCCTAAAATCATGTTCTAAGTGCATCTATCTCTAGAATTTTGCCTTGAATCACACTTAGGACAAGTTCTAGATAAACGTATATGCATGGGAATCATTCAATCAGCCTCACCACACAAGATATCACACTCCAAGGAGTTAACACAATACATCACCACAGCCAGATTATGATTTCAAGACAATTGAGCATGTGAATCAACAAGCCAAACAAGAAATGTGCAATATATGAAAAGAGAGTGCTACATTTTCCATTTCAAATGCCCCATTTCTTCAAAATCCATTTTTTTCATGCCACACAAAAAAATTTTGTGATACCCCTCAAAAATAATTCCAAAAAGACTCAAAAACATGGCATTTTTCCTTAACAAAGTCGCTTACAATCTAACATTGGAAAATGTCACCCGGTTCGATAATAGAAAAAGAAAAAAAATCTCCTCGAGAAAGAACTGTGGTATAAAGAAAACCCTTGAAATTTATTCACTAGCTACTATTTACAAAGGAAAAAATAAAACTCGGGTCATTAAACATTTGGAAATTTAAACAAGTACCCAATCATATGCACTAACAATTCAAGAACAATTTTTTCATTTCATTCATCCTGAGCCCGACAAAGGCTCAACAACCATTCAATAATTATCAAAACAATAGTCTGACAAAGGCAACATCAATCATCATCAATAACAGCTCGACAAGGGCATTCCGAGCCCGATAAAGGCTCACAAACCATCATAATTCAAAAATAGAAGCCCAACAAGAACAACATCAACTTCAATAACAATGACCACAAAAGAGATACACTCATCCCACCCCCAACTAAAACAATACATTGTCCCCAATGTATGCATACAAAACAAGTGAGGGTAAGAACTCCCTGAAGTGGTCACTCTTCATCATCCTCGGCGTCATCATCCCTATCCTGTACATCATCTCCTAGATTCACCCCATCATCCTTTAAGCCCTCAAACAAGTCATTTATGGGGCCTCAGACTGTAGAAGGGGCAGCCATAGTTGCATCAAGTGCACTCATGTCGGGAATCTCCGTTCAACCTTTTCATTCCTTTTCTTCAACCCGGAGAGAGGTGACATCCCCCTATACAACATCCACATGTGAGCATAACTTGCTCAAGCAATCACACATTGAGTTCACCTTTTTTTCCATTGTCTTGGCAATCAAGGCAGGGAAGCTTTTAGCTAATTTCTGAAGCTGCCTCTCATGGGAGTGTGTCATCTCTATGAGTTTATGGAGGATACTTGGCTGAGAAGATGTGGGAGGAGGTGAGGCTCACCTAGTAGGGGCTTCTCCAAAAGCCTAGCCCAATGCCTCAGGATGTGGCATGTTGATATTGGAGTCTATGGGGGCCTTCTCTAATCCATGAGAGATGGAATCCTTGGGGACTTAGAAGGCTTGCATCCACTTCCGCTTCTTCTTTCTCTTAGGAGCATCCCCGTCCTTTTTCTATCCACAGTGATCACACTAGTAGCGAAGCTGGGGGCCTCATCTGGGAAAAGTGGCACTCCTACTTGGAGGAAAAGCTGGGATATGAGCACAACATAAGGCATTGAGGTGTCAGCTTTCCTCGTGTTTCTCTTCATCTAAATAGCCACTATTTCTCCAAAGTTTATAGGGACCCCTCTCATGATGCAAGTGATGAGGATGGCCGCCTCCAAATTTACCTTCTGCTCATTCTTTGAGGGCATGATGCAGCCGCAAATAAAATCAAGCCACAACTTGGCTTCAAACTTTAAATCATTTCGGGAGATTTCGCCACTCATAAAAGCCAGAAATGTGTGTCAGCTACAATGGTAGGCGCAATCCAGCTGAACTGATCTTCTTTATTGGAAATTCTGGCTGATTACTTAGTTTCGGGGTTAATCTTGTCCTCCCAAAATAAAGAATTGATGGTCGCCGGTGTGATATCAACTTCTACACCCCTCACCATATCTAAGGGAAGGCAGTGGAATTCATCAACCTTGCCTCTATGATGCATGATCTCTTGCCTAGCCTAGTATGATGCATAGAACTCGACACTAGGCTATTGTAGAATTCTGGTAGAGGATTGGCAAAGATGTGCCATTGGCGATCAGTGAATTATGTTGTAATGTTGGGGAAGTCACCCCGCAGCCCCACCAAGTTGAAGCGTTTTTCTACCGTGATAGAGCGCCCCTTGAAAATAGCATAGTACCACTCTATGTCGGGCATGCAAAAGATAATAGATTCTCTAGTGTTGAGGGTTGGGGTCACCCTTGCTTTCCCCTTTCCTTTGCATTTAGATGAGGTTGGGGCCTTGCTGTTGCTTGGTTTCCTTGATGAAGGCATAATCTGCAGGACTATGTTAGTGCCATACAATAATATTTCTTTTTGTATTTTCTTTGATAATGGAAAAGTAAAGTTACATCTATTCTAAGCTAAGGAAATAAATTGTAAAGATTGGATGACAAACAAATTGAAGGGTTCAGAGGTTAAGTGCTGGAAGCACTGGTGGAATGTAGGTGAAGACCCAAGAGGCGTCGGTTATCTGCTGGTCATACGTAGTGGATTGGGGGAAATAGGGTCAGCTAGCGCTACACTGGTGCTTTTCCAGTCTTGACCCATAAGCGCCGATGAAATGCAGATCTGAGGTAGTGGCCGGAAGCCTTGTACCTCAACAGGTGCTTCATCCGGCGTTTTGCGGGCTTGACCAGTGGTTCGCCGGTGAACTCCGTTTAGTGCATTTCATCCCTAAACTTAGTCAAGCAAAACCTTTCACATTCATGGCTTACTCACCTAATATGACAAAAACATAATAAAAATGAAAATTTACCCTTAAGAAAGATGTCATTCTATCTATCATCGGACAAATCGTATATTTTAAGCATTTGAGGCTACTTAGACTTCACTCCCAATAAAAATCAAACACATCATGAACAAAGCTTTTTACCACAAATGATACCCAGATTAACATTCAGCATTTTATCAATACCCCTACATACCCACAATATAAAAAATATATATCAATGAAAAGCATAAAAACATGGAAATGAAGAAACATGAGTGGGGAAAGTTCTAACTTAGAATGCTCCAAATTTATTCACATCCTTAACGAATAAGAAAAATGAAGGTAGGACACATACACAGAATGAGAATAAGAACAAAGAGCAAAGAGAGATAGCAGTTTGGTGTTGACCAAGAATGGAGCTTCTACAAGACACTTGCTTTAGTTTAGTAAAAAGATGAGTGAGAAATGATGAAATGAAGGGAGTAGGAATGGGGAATTTATAGGAGAGAAGAAGTGGATAGGAGTGGCAGGTGAGGAGATAGGTTTAATGGTGGAAATGTGGTGTATTGGGAAGTTAAAAAGTATAATGGGAAAATGAAAAGGTGGAGAAAAGGGTTTATGGGGAGCTGAAGAGGTTTTGACCGAATTTTCTTAAATCCATGAGTCGGGTTGGTTGACAAGTGGTCCATATTTGAAATGCATTACGTACCTGGACCTACATTTGACAGGCGGTTCGCCGCTTTAAACAGGTGTCCATCCTGCTCTTCAATTTTCTGCTTAGTATGCGGCGATTGACAGGCATTTTGCGGGTTAACACCTGTATTTCGCTGGTCTAGTCTTCGGCCATGCTTCAACTCCCAAGTGTTCTGATTTGTACCAGTGTTACATCCGGCGGTTCGTGGTTTAACACCAGCATTCTGCTGGTGAATTGCCGATTTTTCCTCTTCTTTCCCGACTTTCTTCCCTTGACTCACGTTCAAGCGGTTCTTCGCGCACGTGGACCAGTGATTCACAGGTCAAGCGCAGTGCCTGCTCTATTCTTCTTCTCCTTGTTTTTTGTCCAGTCTACCTACAAAATCAAAAACAATAAAAACATCAAAATGCGCAAAATAAAAATGCTTGGTTTGCCTCCCAAGAAGCGCCTTAATTAGCGTCGTGGCACGACGGATACCTTCTCAAGATTTAACAATCTGGAGGATCATCCTCAGATCCATTCTCATCATCAACTGGTTCATCATGCTCCACCTCACCATTAAGCACTGCAATAACCTTACACTCCTCCGGGGGATTGGTAGGCTGACATACATTGAAGGTGACCTCATCACCACTTACTTGGAACTTAAGCTTTCCAAGCTCCACATCAATCAAAGCTCTTACCGTTGCTAGTAGTAGACGTTCCAAGATAATTGGCACCTCTATGTCCATCTCACAATCCAGCACAACGAAATTAACTGGGAGTATGAATTTATCTACTCTCACAAGGACATCAATTAACACTCCAACGGGTCATTTAATCGACCTATCTACCATCAAAAGCCTCATTGATGCAGGTTTGGGATTCTCCAACTCCAACTTCTTAAAAATCCCTAGAGGCATCAAATTAATATTGGCATCGAGGTTACAAAGAGCTTTATTGAACATGCATAAGCCAATTATGCAAGGAATGGTAAACGCTCTAAGATCTTCACATTTTGGGGAAAGGTTGTTGGACATCACAACACTACAATGATGGATCACCTCCTGGTGCCTATATCCACCACATTATTTTTCTTCAAAAGTTCCATCATAAACTTTGCGTATCCCGACATTTGTAGTAAGGCATCCACAAGCAGCATATTGATGGATAATTTGCTGAACATTTCTAAAACTTGTGAAATTGATTATCCTCCTTCTTCTTGGTCAACCGTTGTGGATATGGAAGTGAAACTCTTACTTCTTGATCTTTGGCATTGGGTACCTTCTTGCCCCCATTCACATTCACATCATTCGAGAGAGTCAACATCATTCTCTTCTTCACCATCACCAAAACATGTTGTTTTTGGCTCCTCTTCCAATTCATCATCAGCATTTTCCCTTGGGACAACAATACCTTTAGGTTTCACACCCTGCATTATTCAATATCTTTCTTCTCCTAGTCACGATTTCCATGCAATGGCCATCTTTCTTTGAATTGGGAACAGTGTCACTAGGGAGTGTACCTTTCATGCAGGGGTTCATTTGTGAAGACAAATGGTTCATTTGTTTTTCAAGGTGCTTGATGGATGTCGAGTTGGAACTTACTATTTGGGCAAGGTTAGACACCTCCCTTTTTAATTCTTCAACCCCACTATCAATGGATTCGACCTTCTTCAACACCCGAGACAACATGTCTTCAATCTTCGAATTGCCCACATCACTCACTTTGGGCTCCCCTTGAGATGCTTCTGCTTTTGCAGGAGGCACATAGGGGTTAGCACTTCGATAATATCTCTCTCCTTCACAACTTTGATCTCTATTGCCCCATCAATCATTTTTATGCCCCCATCCTTGATTATTGCGATTTCTCCAACCTCGATTCTCATCTCTTGGGCGCTAAGGGCCTTAATTAGCACCTTGATACCCAGGGTGAGAACCCCCACTTGGCTTTCCATGTATTGACACTCCTCCTGATATCTTAGTGGTGAAGTGTCATCATCAAATTGAGTATGGCCTTGGACACGTACAATATTCACACTCTTTGCACCAACCTCCATCACATGTTTCGACATCAACTCTAGCTGGATCATCATCTTAGCAAGAGTTCATCTCTAGCCTCATCCCTTTACCTCATCTCAGCAGTCATAATGTTTGGAGCAACATTTCTAGAAAATACCTCTGCTTTTCTAGTATGCCATGCTCGATTGGTATTAGTCATTCTTTCAAGAAGTGCTTTGGCTACTCCATAGGGATGATTCATGATGGAACCCCCTGCAAAATTATTTTCCACAGACTTATTGATAGAATCTAATGAGTGATAGAAGCTCTGAAGTAGAACCCCATCGGGCAACCCATGGTTCGGGCAAATGGAAATTTTTTTCTTAAACCTCAATCATGCTTCATGGAGTTGTTCCCAGCAAGTCGTCGGAAGTTCGTAATGTCATCCCTCAACTGTAGCATCCTCGAGGAGGGAAGAACCTGTCCAAGAATGCTTTTGTGAGTTCATTTTAAGAGGTAATAGACTCGAGCGGTAACTCGTCCAACCAAGCGGTTGCTTCCCCTATTAGTGAAAATAGGAAGAGCCTCAATCTGATCGACTCTTGCCTTATATTTGCAATGTTGAAGGGTTGGAAAATCTCAATAAAATTGCGAATATGCCTATTTTCGTCCTCACTCGGCATTCCCTCAAAGAGCTCCTTCATTTGTAATAAGTGCGGCATTGTACTCGTCACATGAAATATTGTATTCCCTACCATAGAAGGTAGGAGAATGACACCTGGTACATTAGGCATCATGGGATCATCATCCTCATGATCCATATGCCATCCACCGAACCTTCTCCTTCTTGTGAGTGTTGACTTATATCAAGATCAACCTAGATAGCACCAATCACAAGAGTAAAGTCATACCAACCAAGATACAATAATTTAAAATAACAAACAACTAAAGTCTATTAAACTATATTCCCTAGAAACGGCACCATTTTTGATAACGTCCAAATTCACTCCTCTTAATGAGAGGGTGTAAACCATCGTTGGCAAAACAAATATACCCGACGAGTGTCGGAGTCGAATCCCACAGGGAATAGTAGTTGATCAAGCAAGAGTTATCTATCAAATTGAAATAACTTGCATCAATATCTCGAAAACAATAAAATAGTAATTTGGGAAATCACAACTCGATAATTGAACTACAAAATTCGCACATGAAAATAGGGACAAAGCATAGAAAATACCAAAGGAGAGATTACTAGGGGTGTGATATTATCAGGGCATCATCGAATTGGGATTATTAACAACTCCTAGCATTACTCAATATATAATTAGTTGTGGACGAGGTGGAACCTTACATTTTTCAACCAATTAGGTGCTTTATACCTCAAGTTTTCTCAAACCCCGAAGTCCTTTTCATAACAACCACATCAACTTGGGTAAGAATCAACTATTTATAGCTTTAATTCTCCATGGATGAGTGGTAACGTGTTTTGTCTATCTCTAGCCCAACCCCACATGATCAACACCCAATTACCCACCCATACTCTAAATTCCTTTTTCAAGCAAAATTAGAGNCCCATACTCTAAATTCCTTTTTCAAGCAAAATTAGAGTAAGTAAATACAACCCACATTAATTAGATGAAACACTAGAATTATACTAATTGAGTAAATCTAAGATCAATTAAACAATACCTAATCCAAATTAACTCCAATCATTCACACACCCCTAGCAAGAAATTTAGTTACTCATGTAAGTAGAAGAAGACATTGCATTAAGGAATAATTCAATATCCATTCAACAAAATGAGTAAGAAAATTTAAGCACAAGGTTCTGGTCACCAATGGAGTTTTTCTACCTTTTCAAAGAAGAATATGAAGCTTTCTCACTATACAAGTCAATTCTCCAACTTCTCTCTACTTTCTATTCAATATTCAATACAGTGAAAATAATGATCTGGAATAGAAGGTTCAGTTCTCTTTTAAAAATGTAAAAAATTAGGGTACAAATGCTCCTCTTTTTCTAAATTGGACATTTTTCCCTTTTCTAATAGACCTCACTTGCGAGTCACCGGAAGTTCGTCGGTGCTGATCCGCAGACCGCCGGTCTGTCACATCCGGCTGCTAGTGGGTTTTGGATCGATTCGGTGTTGGCATCGGCGGTTCATCGGTGTTGATTTGCAATCCACTGATAGACATTATTCTTCATTCCAATAGGTATTTGCGAGTGATCGGCGTTTTGCTGCTGTCCTCTGGTGGAGCGCCGGTCCTCATCTCAATTTGTATGTTTTTTTCTCCATTTCACGCTTTCTCTACCCAAGTTAAATACCTGCAAAGATAAAGGATAAAGAGTATAAAATCCATCTAAAACACTTGAAAACCAAAAAAAACTCAAGTCTAAGAGCCTAATGAGTTGGTAAATTACCAACTCATCACCCATATCCATTCCCCTTACAGAATGGCTCCAGCTGAGCTAAAGGAGTTGAAAGAGCAGTTGAAAGATCTCCTAGATAAGGGTTTTATCAAGCCTAGTAAATCCCCACGGGGTCTACCAGTTCTCTTTGTTCGGAATAAGGATGGTTCCCTTAGAATATGCATTGACTATCAAATATTTAACAAGGTCACAATTAGGAACAAGTATCCACACCCCAGAATTGATAACTTATTTGACCAACTTTAGGGTGCTAACTGTTTCTCAAAGATAGATCTCAGATCCGGCTATCATCATCTTAGAGTTAGGGAGAGTGACATTCCAAAGACAGCCTTCAGGACTCGGTATGGTCACTATGTGTTCGTAGTTATGTCTTTTGGACTAACAAATGCTCCTGCAGCTTTTATGAATTTGATAAATAAAGTATTCAAGCCATTTTTAGATATGTTTGTGATTGTCTTCATAGACGATATTCTCATATACTCTCAGAGCGAGGAGGAGCATGTCGCTCATTTGAGGATTATGCTACAGAATCTCAAGGATCGCCAGCTATTTGTTAAATTCAGCAAGTGTGAGTTTTGGTTGAACTCAGTAGAATTTTTGGGTCATGTGGTGTCAAGTGAGGGTATGCAAGTGGACTCTCAAAAGATAGAGGCAGTGAAAAATTGGTCTAGACCAGTTAGTCCTTCGGATATTAGGAGCTTTTTGGGTTTAGCTAGCTACTACAGGAGATTTGTTGAGGGATTTTCATTTATTGCAGCACCATTGACTAAGTTGACCCAGAAAAAGGTCAAGTTTCAGTAGTCGGATATCTATGAGAAGAGTTTTTAGGAGTTAAAGACTCGACTCACTTTAGTCTGGTATTGACTCTACTAGAGGGCACAGATGGTTTCATTGTGTATTGTGATGCCTCTAGGTCGGCCTTGGTTGTGTGTTGATGCAGCATGGTGAAGTCATTGCATATGCCTCTAGACATCTTTAGACTCAAGAGAAGAATTATCCAACATGACCTAGAGTTTGCAGCCATGGTGTTTGCATTGAAGATTTGGAGGCACAACTTGTATGAGGTGTATGTGGATGTGTTCACAGACCACAAAATCCTTCGGTATGTGTTCACTCAAAAGGATATGAACTTGCAACAAATGAGTTGGCTAGAGCTTCTCAAAGTCTATGACATGAGTGTCATTCATCATCCAAGCAAGGTCAATGTAGGTGGTGGATTCCCTTAGTAGGTTGTCCATGGAGAGTGTACCTCGCGTTGAGGATGGAAGGAAGGAGTTGGTAAAGGATGTGCATCGGCTTGCTCATTTAGGAGTTCACCTTGTTGACTCGATATATGGTGGTGTCATTGTTTAGAAAGGTTCAAAATTTTCATTAGTGAGCAAGGTCAAGGTTAGGAAAGATGAGGATCCTATCTTGGTAAAACTAAAGGAAGTTGTCCAGAATTAGAAGGTGAGGTCTTATCCCAAGGGAGAGATGGTGTACTTTGTTATCAGGGTTATTTATGTGTTCCAGGTGTAGATGACTTAAGAGAGAGAATGTTGGGTAAGGCTCATGGATCTCGGTATTCTATCCACCCAGGTGCCACCAAGATGTACCACAACCTACAGGAAGTTTATTGGTGGAATGGCATGAAGAAGGACATAGTTTATGGCTAAGTGTCTGAATTATCAACAAGTGAATGTCAAGCATCAGAGACCTGGAGGTATGCTACAAGACATTAGTATCCCTACTTAGAAGTGGGAAGACATCAACATGGACTTCATCACAGGGTTGCCTTGTACACGTCGACAGTATGACTCTAATTGGGTGGGTGTAGACAAGTTTACCAAAGCAACACATTTCCTACTGGTCAAGACTACTGATTCAGCTAAGGACTATGTTGGATTGCACATTTGGGAGTTAGTCTAGTTGCATGGGATACCTTTATCCATAATCTCAAATAGGAGTACTCAGTTTACCTCACAGTTTTTGAGATCGTTCTAGAAAGGACTTGGTACTCAGGTTAAGCTTAGCATGGTTTTTCACCTGTAGATGGATGGTCAAGCCGAGCGAGCCATTCAGACTCTTGAAGATATGTTGAGAGCGTGTGTTATTGACTTCAAGGGTAGTTAGAATGATCATTTTCCTCTCATTGAGTTTGCCTACAATAATAGTTACCACTCCAGCATTCAGATGGCTCCGTTTGAGGCTCTCTATGGGCGGAGGTGTAGATCGCCTATTGGTTGATCCGAAATAGGTGAGCCTACATTAGTAGGGACATATTTCATTCATGAGGCCTTGGAGAAAGTTCAGCTCATTAAGGGAAGGCTGAAGATAGCTCTGAGTCGTCAGAAATCTTATGTGGATGTTAGGTGGAGAGAGTTTGTGTTCGAGGTTGATGATTGGGTATTTCTGAAGCTTTCTACCATGAAGGGAGTGATGAGGTTTGGGGAGAAAGGAAAGCTTAGTCCTCGATATGTTGGTCCTTATAGGATTCTGAGGTGAGTTGGCAAAGTGGCATATGAGTTGGAGCTACCAGCGGAGTTAGCTTCGGTACATCCAGTTTTCCATATATCTCTATTGAAGAAGTGCATTGGTGACCCAGCCTTAGTTGTCCCGGTGGAGAGCATAGGTGTGAAGAATAGCCTTACCTACAAGGAAGTTTTGATTGAGATCCTTGATCATCAGGTTCGAAAGTTAAGAAACAAGAAAGTAGCTTCAGTGAAGGTTTTGTGGAGGAATTATCTTGTTGAGAGAGCTACGTGGGAAGCCGAAGCAGATATGATGGATAGATACCCACATCTTTTCCCTTCCAGCTCAATTTTAGCATGAGGTATCAGTTTCCTCCTTAGTACTCTATTTAGTTTCATTTCAAGTTCATGTCTCTCAATTACTTTCATGTTTTAGCATGTATGCATGGTCCATGAATTCAGTTCAGCTATTTGTATCAGTCCGGAGTCAGTCACTCCGTCAGTTTTCGGCTTGAGATGTTCAGAATTTGGGATTGTAGTTCCTTTCCTAGCCTTTTAGTATGCTTAGTCTACATTCGAGGATGAAAGTTCCCAATGGGGAGATATTGTAATACCTAGAAAGCCCCTGAGAAAAAACCCGAGGGTTGAAATGAAGAAATTAGGAAAACTAGCACCAAGTAATAGGACAAGTGGTCTAGTGACCCATCAAGAGACCTAGCAAGTCATTGTGTGGTCTGTTGTATGTGTGCCTGAGTTGAAGGTTTTGTGATCCTCGGGGTGATAATGGATGAGGTGATGAGTCGTTGGTCACCCCACAAGTCGTAGGACGCCCATTAAGTTCCCAATGATGAAGAAGGTGTCATGTTGGCAGTGTTGATGACGGATCATAGGAACGTGTCGTTGTGTCAGTGATGACTCATGTGGTTGGCCATTAGGTGGAAAGGATCCAAGAATGAGGAGTCGTTTGTAGTGGCAACGGGTCAAGGGATGACCCCGTTACCTCCCCTAATGAGTCGTCCAGTCCCTCGTTGGGACTGGCAGTGATCTTTTTCTAGACGAATCATTAAGGGTATTTTCCTAAATCCTAAGCTCCTAAGCCCTGAAAGGAGTGTTTTAAGGGAGTGTGACCTATCCTAATTCATTCAACTCCTATGCATGCAAAGTTTAGAAATTCCTTTTGAATATCAAGCTTGAATCCCTCGATTCTTCCCCAATTCTCCAGGGCTTTCAAAGACTAGTTGATATTCAATTTACCCAGGTATGTAGGGCTATGAATAATAATTTCCTTTCACTCTCATTCCCAAATATTTCTCCTCATGTTCATGAATGCATGTCTTAATTTAAGGTTATGATCTTATAGGGTTTTACCCCAATTTTATGAAATTCTCTATGATATGTCTAAGGGTCAATTTTCTTCATGTTCCAAATCATGTTTTAAGATGTATGGCAGATTTATACCTAGTTTGATAATATATTCGGATTTCAAGTATTATAAAATTATGCCCAATTATGCAAGTTTCATGAAATATCAAGTTTATGACTCGTGAATTCAAGTATGATCAGATATCTAGCATGAAAGAATGTTTATAAATTACCATGTATGAATCTATGATTTTGACTTATCTACTTCAAGTATGCATGATTTTTAATGTTTGGGCAAGACCACACAAGTTAAGTATGTTTTCATAATTCAGCTCAGTTTTATAAGATCAGCTTACCTTATGGTTTGGAGTCTATTCTCCCTATTCATCTTATGGTATGTTTGGAGCTAGGAATACCCACGTTTAGATTTCAAACTATGCATGTGATTATGATTTCAGCTTCATTGAAAAATGATGGGAGCATTATGCATGTTTTTGGGAGTAGCGTCTAGCACCGAGTAGGCTTGGGGTTCCAAGGTTCCCCAGTCTCAGAACTATGCGCCAACATAGGTTTATGTATTTATTTAGGGCCTCTCAAGAGAGTTTCCTCCACTCGCAAGGGGCCTTCAGTTTGATATCGATATCATGGTAGCATCCTTATCCCTGGTAAGGTTTTGGATGGCTCTACCACTTAAGTGTGGTAGTTTGGGCATCACATAATCTCTATCGTGATGGTGTCAGTTATAACGAGTCTCCCATTATTCCTTATGCTTTCAGTTATTCATGTTCATTACTTATGATATTATGATTTACTGTAGGTATGACCCAATGATCAGTTTATGACCTTTTACTTATGATTTCAACTATGACAAAGTCATATGATTTCTATTTTTAGCTTTGGGCCATTCTATTTAGATATGATATTCAACTTATGACTATACAAGTTTCTGACTCATATTTTATCATGCAGTCCTTACTCTCATGATCTTATGATTTATGTTTATATGCATGACTTCAATTAACGTTTACTCGGCATGTTTTACTTAACTTGCATACTCAGTATATTTCAAGTACTAACCGCATACTCTATGTTGTATCGTTTCATGATATAGGTTTGGACAATCAGACTCAGCTCCGCAGTTAGTCTAGCTCCCCGCAGTTTAGTTTAGTCCCTATTATTGGTGAGTGCTCATCTTCCGAGGACATTCAGTTCATCGTTCGATTATGTTATATTCAGTTTCAGATTTTAGCGAGCTAGTTATGGATGTCCGATCATATCATCAGAAGTTTAGAGGCTTATCAGACATTATATAGATTTTCAGCTTTGTCGAGTGTTGACTCTATTTTATGATTGTTATGTTATTTACATTTCTGCTTATTCATGTTTCAGTTATCAGATTCCGCTTGATGTATTATACTTTAGTTATCCTGTTCATGTCATGGGTCGACTTAGAGTCATTCATGATTCTAGGTCCCGTGTCTCGATCCAAGGTCCTAGCTTGGGTTGTGACACCACCAAGATGTACAATGATCTATGGGAAGTCTATTGATGGAATGGCAAAGAACATTGCAGAATTCTTAGCTAAGTGTCCAAACTATCAATAGGTGAAAGTCGAGCATCAAAGATCGGGAGGTATGACTCAGGATATAAGAATTCCTACTTAGAAATGGGAAGAGATAAATATGGATTTCATTATAGGTCTAACTCATACGCGATAACAGCATGACTCAATATGGTTGGTTGTAGACCGAATGACTAAGTCAACACATTTCCTACTAGTTAAGACCATAGATTCAACTGAGGATTATGCTAGACTTTACATCCAGAAGTTGGTCAGGATACATGGAGTCCCTTTGACCATCATCGCAAATAGGAGTACTCTGTTCACCTCATACTTTTAGAAGTCAATTCAGAAAGGACGTGCATAAAAGTTAAGCTTAGCATAGATTTTCACCTGTAGAGAGATGGTCAGATCGAGCAGACTATTCAGACTCTAGAGGATATTTTGAGAGCCTGCGTGATCGATTTCAAGGGTAGTTGGAATGATCACCTACCTCTCATTGATTTTGCCTACAATAACAGCTACCACTATAGCATCTAGATGGCCCCGTTTGAGGCTCTTTATAACAGTGTTGTAGGCCATCTATTAGATGGTTTAAGGTAGGTGAGGCTACATTGATAGGGACATATTCAATTCATGAGGTGATGGAGAAAGTTTAGCTTGTTAGAGAAAGGCTAAAAACATCTCAGAGCCATTAGAAATCATATGCAGATTTGAGGAGAAGAGAACTTGAGGTTGTTGTTGATGACTGGGTCTACTTGAAAATTTTACCCATGAAGGGAGTCATGAGGTTTGGTAGGAAAAGAAAACTCAGACCCATGTATTTTGGTCCTTATAAGATCTTGAGGAATTCAAGCAAGGTAAACTATGAGTTGGACTTGCCTACAGAGTTAGCATCAGTGCACCCAGTCTTCTATGTGTCTCTGTTGAAGAAGTGCATCAATAATCCGACCTCAGTTGTGCCATTGGAAAGTGTGGGAGTGAAAAATAGTCTCTCTTCCAAAGAGGTCCTAGTTGAGATTCTTGGTTTGTAAGTTGAGGAGCAAAGAGGTATATTTGGTGAAAGTACTTTGGAGGAATCATCTTGTAGAAGGAGCTACTTAGGAAGTAGAAGCAGATATGTTAGCTAAGTACCTTCATCTTTCCCCTTCCGACTCAGCTTCAACATCAGGTACTAGTTTCTTTCTTAGCACTCTACTCAATTTTATGTCAGTTCATACTCTTCAGTTCCTTTGATGTCTTAGTATGCATGCATAACTCATGAATCCAGTTCAGTATGTATATCTCAGTTTAAAGTCAGTCACTCCATCAGTATTCAGCCCATAGCAGTTAGTACTGGAATTGCAGTTATTTCCCTATCCTTTTAGCTCTATTAGTCTCCATTCGAGGATAAATGTTTCTAGGGGGAGATAATGTAACACCCCAAAATTTTCTAAGATCAAATCCTAGACTTGGAGTAGAAACCAGCTGGAAAAATCTGAAATTTGTCACAAAATGAGTCATGATACCACGAGTCATGGTCAGACTCATGGTAGGTAGTCTGAGTTTTTATATTTCAAGTGTAATGACTCAAGCGATGAGTCATGACGACAAGTGATGGGTCATGTGATAAACTTCAGAGAGTATGCAAGATG
Source organism: Datura stramonium (assembly GCA_018107945.1). Classification (NCBI taxonomy): domain Eukaryota; kingdom Viridiplantae; phylum Streptophyta; class Magnoliopsida; order Solanales; family Solanaceae; genus Datura; species Datura stramonium. The sequence continues at coordinate 98,586 of JACEIK010005225.1, forward strand.
GATCCACTGACCATGAGTCACAGGACGACTCGTGATAACAAAGGATGAGTCATTATAGGGGGTTGTTGTACGAAGATCGAAGAAGTGAAAATCAGGACCAACATGTGACGGATGGTCACCACGAGTCATGGTGACAACCAATGACTCGTAGTGTGACCTATTAATACTAGAGGGGAAGTAGTTGGTACAACTTCCTAGGGGTATTCTCATAACTCCCTACTCTTTTAATTTCTAAACTAAATAGTATTGGGATAATTTGGAAGGGGATTTAGGGGATTTAGGGGATTTGTCGATCATTCCCTCTCATTCTCTCCTAAACTCTTAAGAACAACTGTAGAACTTCAAGGAACTCTCTCTCTCAAGCTAAGTTAGGGTTTTTCATCAAGGATTCAGAATTCAAACTCTAGCAAGAGAATCTCCTTCTCTAGGTATGTGGGACTTCACTTCCACCCTTGTATCCTAAGATTTTTAGAAGCACTAGCTATGTAGTTATCTCTAGAAATTATGTCTTAGGGTTTTCTTCCATGTTGAATTCCTTTACCTTTTCTATATGTTTTTAAGGTCTTCAGGACTAGAACTGTGTCATATCTATGATGTTATTTTCAGCTTGCATAATGACCTCCCATAATCTTGGTCTTAGCATGATTTCAGAGACTTTCTTCTCGAGCTAGTATTATTTACAAATAGCATGCTCTTTCAAGAATGTATGATTTTTCTCATGAATTAAGTATATATATCTTACAACTTTATCAGTATTCTCAGTATACTCAGCATTATTAGTATTATCAATAATCTTAGTATATTCAGTATTTTTAATATTATCAGTTTACCAAGTCATATAGGCTCTCAGGACACTTCTAGATAAGTAGTTCAGACTTAGTCTTAGGGCATCAGGTTTAGGGAATTAGATTTCGAGCTATCAGTATATCAGTAAGATTTCGAGCTACCGCATAATGCATGATATATATATATATATATATATATATATATATATATATATATATTCGCCAGAGTAGTACTAGCACCGAGTAGGCCAAAGGTTTACATACCCAAGTTCCCGTAACTACGTGTCAACAGAGGCTACAGCCCATACGGCTCGCTTAGTGATCACACCGCCATGCCTTTATACCTTGAAAGGCATTTGGGTCCTATAGATGGGGCGTATATATCGAACTCCATGTCTAGCTCACGTGTTATATGTCGCCAGCGTACTCTCCCACGTAAATTACAATATTCACTTAGTTACAGCTAGCTTTTAATGCATATGTAAGACCCTAAAACCAGCTTACTAGTATTTTTAGTATTTTTATCTTTATGCTACTTTTTAGTATTTATGCATTCAAGGTCATTGCACATTACAAGATATCTTTCAAATATTTACAACATAATTTATACCTCGCCGTATATCTCTCATGCTCAATATATTCAATGTAATCGACCGCATATTCTATATGTTATATCATTTTATGATATAGGTTTAGGTACCTGTGCTCAATATCGCAGTTTAGACCTCTTCCAAAGGGGACTACCGTAAAGACTGATGCTGGTGGTCCTCATCTCCCGAGGATTGGAGTTGTCTTTCTTATTTCGCATTTGTTTTTATTTTAGTTTCATACTTTGGGAGTTAGCCGGGAACTTGTCCTTAAAGCAGCCTTGCTTATTAATACTAGAGGATTTTATAGAATTGTATTAGTTTTATCTTTATTTCTCGCCGTTGTTATAAAACTTCAGCCTTTAATGACATAGTGTAATATCTCGAAAGTCCCTAAGATCAAACCTATGGTTAAAGCAAAGAAAGTATGGGGGGGAATGTAGCTCACAAAGGGATGAGTCATCCAAAGGATTCCGTGGAGTGACTCATCTAATGAGTCGTTAAGTGACCTATGAAGTGAGGGGATAAGTGGCAACGATTCTTGGTATGGGGGTGACCACGAGAGTGCGCCGTGGAGTGAGTTGGTCGTGGACAAGGGAATATTTGGTGGTTGATTTTGGGCGTGGTCCCTAACGAGCGAAGCTCACGAAGCTTTAGGGTACAATTCGCAGTCGTGGTGTCCTCGTGGTGATTGGCAACATGTATTTTAATTCGCATTTTAGTATGTGTGTTTTCCTAATTTCTAAGCTCCTAGGTCCTAAACTATGTCGTTTTAAGCTCATTAGGGAGGGTTTTAAGAGTGCTTATCCTATTCTGCCTTCCCATTCCATGCATGCAAAATTTAGAAGTTCATTGGAGATCAAGTTAGAGGATTCCTAGACTCTTCCTCAAATCACTTGGGTTTTCAAGGAGATTGTGAAAAATCAAAGTACCAAGGTATGTAGGGTTATGAATGGGAGTATTCCTTCACTTCCATGCCCAAATACTTTAATTTATAGTCTGGCGTTGATGAATCTATGGGGTTTTAACCCAATTTATGGAATTCTCTTTGTATCTATCATGGGTAAATTCTATTCATATTTCTAATGTTGATTTAAGATTCATGGGCATGTTCTATAATAATTTAACCTATAAATTATGATTTTAAAGTTTTACAATTATGTTTGCCAATTATGAAAGTTAATGGGTGGTTGAGATTATGATCTATATTTCAAGTATGATTTAAAGTATGTTTTTGAATTACCCATGTCTATATCCATGATTTTGACTATCAATTCTATTTCAAAGCATGTTTAAGTTTGGGAAAGCCTATATGATCAAGTATGTTCATGATTTACTTCAATTTTATTATTACTTACCACATGGTTTTAGAGTCTAGACTCCCACTTTCGCCTTGTGGTATGGCTTCTGAGCCGAGGCTCCCTATGTTATATTTTCAGATTATGTATGTAATTTTATGATTCAGCTTTGTCGAAAGACGATGGTTCAAACTTTGTTAAAAACGATGGAGAGCATATGCATATTTTTGGGAGTAGTGTCTAGCACCGGTAGGCTAAGGGATAAGTTAACCCTATGCCTCAAAATTACATGCCAATGTAGTTTTGTTAAGATTCTTTGGGACCTCTCTTGTGAGCTTTCCCTTCCCCGAGGGGCCTTTAGCTTGATATCAATATCAAGGTAGTGCCCTTATCCTGCAAGGCTTTTGGAATGCTCTACCCACTTGAGTGTAATAGCTCTGACCACATGTCTCTATCGTGGTAATGCTCTGCTTATGTGACGAGTCTCCATTCGTTTCTGCGATTTCGCAATGCATGTTCATCAATTTTGATATTATGTTTTCGCAGGTTTGACCGAATGTTCAATCTTACTTAAGATTACGCTTAATCTTTGCATCAAGTCTTACTCTTAAAATCTTATGAAGAAATGTTTTATGACATGCATGATTTATGATTTTACTTATTTAGCAGTTTTACTTACCTTATATACTCGGTATATTCCAAGTACTGACCGCATACTCTATGATGTATTGTCATGATACAGCATGAAAGTTAAGGTTCAAATTCCGCCAAGTAGATGTATCCTCGAGATAGCATTTCTCAAACATGGTGGGTCCTCATCCATCGAGGACCTTCACGCTTATTACGCATTCTCCATTTCGCTTATTCAGTGAGTTATTTGGGGTCTTGTCCCATCAACTCGTCAAATTATAGAGGCTTAAGGAGACATAGTTATATATTTAGCTTTGGATTAGTGTTATGTATTACATTGTTCGACATTATAGTTATTCGTACTTCGCGATTTCAAATGCTTCTTCCTATGCAATGATTTATGTTAAACTTTATTTGTCATGTTCATGCAATGGGTCAACTAATACTTATGGTTCGAGGTTCTGTGTCTAGATTCGGGCCTATGTTCGGGTCGAAAAACTTGTATAAACATTTGGTTTTGAAGTGTCCTAGGGTGTCTGAAAGCCGTGTTAAGTAGAGTCTTTTTCATGGATGTGAAGTGCGCCACACATATGACGAAGAGGCAACGAAATGTTTTATGAAATTTCTTTCATGATCTATGTTATGTAATGAAATGTCTCCTATCCTTCTACCTCATGCTATATGCATTTGCGTAATCATGCCTCCTCACCAGTTAACGGAAGAAGGAACGGAATAAAATGTCCACAGAATGGAACGGAGATGGGCAACAAGCAGGCCACACCGCCCCGAGGATCATCTCGCCTGAGCAGCTGCTCTACGCCGAGTTTAGGGCAGCCATCCGCTTTTGGCATGCATTGACCGCCTGTGTCAACTAGTCGACAATGGCGCATGTTCCCGTAATGGGAATGCAAGTGGCAAGAGTCATGGACTTTGTAACACCTCAAAAGTTTATAAGATCGTAATCCCAAACTTAAAGAAAGAATTCAAGGAAAGTGGAAATTTCAACACATAACGATTCATAGTATGACTCTGTTAGTGACTCCACGAGTCATAGTGAGACTCGTGGCAAGTGCCACGAGGTCCTATTCGAGCTCCAAGGTAACAAACTCCACGCCATGACTCATAGTGTCACGCCCTCCTGGGGGTATGATCGGCACCCGGTGTCCCTAATGTGACCTCGAATCCATCGGGATCGCTAAGCCTAAGCACTTCTAGTGCTCCTGGGTTGGTTTTAACTCGATTCACGGAATCAATCTAAGTTGAGATAGCTACTGTGAATATGTGCTCTCGTCTATTTAAATTATAGTCACTTGTACAATAACAACAACAAACAACCGTAATCTCAATAATACAAGGGAACCTATGCGGGCCGACAAGGCCACTATGTCACTGGGGTTATTTCTCGAATCAATATAACAAATGTCAAATACGTGGACCCAAGCAAGGTCACCACTACTAACGGGATAAGGCCCCACACGGCCAACATAAACAACTAAACATACGCACGGCCCCGCACGACCAAAGACACCAACTGGCTGTGGAGATATATAACTCAGTTTCCTAAGAATATCGATAAGATGGTCGACAAAATATTCGACCTACCCGTACTATACAACAAAAGAAAAATAGTATAAACCTCTCAATATCAAGCTCCGATGACAGGATATGATGACTCACACGGGGTTAGGGTCACGAGGGATCGGCTCCGCCTATAGGTACTGCAGTAAGTAATGCAAAGACTTAAACGGCGCGTTACTACCGGTACCGAGTATGTAAAGAAAAAACCGAACGTAACCGAATATAAGCAACAAAAACTAGAAATTCCGAACACCGTAGAAAGTATCTAAAACTGCCCGGTCCGGCGGAATCTCGAGATAAGCTTATTTGTACCGAAGGTAAGGTGGAAGCATACCGTTGCCATGGCGAGCCGCTGTCTATCACCTAATAGATATCATGTATATACATATATATAACATACAAAGGACCTATACCACCCCCATGTTTCCAAGGTGCCAACTAACACACAGTCTATATACCTCACCGGTTAAAACCATCCAAAAGTAAATCACTCCACTCATTTACTAACTACGCAGCACCTCTACCATCCCCCGGGTACGCAGCCTGGGCTCTAGGCCCTCGACTATAACTATATCCGAGTCCCGTGAGGACTCCTATAACCGTAAACCGTAACCGTATTTGCATTCGTAACCGCCCGGGCGCAAGTGCTCGACAGGTAAGCTATAATGCTAAGGCCGATCGCCTTGATATGGGGGAATGTTGCATCCCATCTTGGTCCTATCACGACGGCATGCCACTCTGAGTGACGTATTTCTCACCCTAGCCAAGCAGTCGACACAACTATTAACCCCGGGGCGGTAAGGAAAACTCTAGGGGTGCCTCATGTAACAAATGTGTCTCAACAAACAATAATCACATATAGCAAGCATGTTCGATCTAAAATACTATATGTATTCCTACTTCTTATTCTCAAATCTTTCGCATTAAATTGATTCTCATACCGAGCTATACCGTGATTCGAGATATTATCTCACTGTCTGATATCAAGCATTAACTTTTTATTTTGAATATATCATAATATTATAAACATGCTTGGCAGATTCATACTGGACTCACCTCGACTTCCGAATTCTTTCTTCTATAGTTCGCGTTATTTGCTATACCGAATTACGAACTTGCCGAAGGAACTAGCGTACATACCTTCTCTTCTGGATTTCCCAACTAACTCGGGTTAGCTCGGCCAATACTTCGCTATTTCTCCCAACCGCATTCATATATATATCAATTATAACTGAATATGCTAATATTCTGAAAGAAAATATCACTTTAATATATATAGCTCCAACTTTGGCTTATCGTAACAATGAACACTCGCTATTTCTAAAGTCCGTATGGAAGAAATACTCACTAGGGTTATGGTATATTGACACTAATTTGGAGCAATTCAATCTACCTTAACTCAGTAGCACGATGATTCGCCGGCCGAATTTCACGAAACTAAACTGAGAATGCCTCAGATGCTAATACCCTAAGATTATGAATTAATTTGGAGTTTGACCACGTTTAATAATGTCAACGGAAGGAATTTCATCAACTCACTCAGCCCTCCAAGCTCGGGGTTTGCTCTCTCGGGAAAATTTATATGAAATTAACATTAAAACCGAAGTTGGAGGCTTTATACTTGGGCCCGGACAAGGCCTCGTGACACGCCGCCATCGCAGGCCCTCTCCATGGCACGTTGCCATCGCAGAGGGCTCGCCCCGCCTCCTCCCGCGATGGTTCGACTAATTTCTTTATCCTATTTTCCCAAGCCTTTTCCAGCATGTATGGCATTCAAGAACTCTAACCAACATAATAGGCAAGCTACATGTCGAGAATTTATGAGGTAACACATAGGGTGAAAGTGACTCCAGTTGTGCGATCTCATACGAGCGCCACCGAAATGTCAAGACTCCAATGGACGAGGGACATGAAGACTATGGTCCATCCACGAGTGGTCCTAAGAGTTGTCGAGGGGAAGTTTATCCATAAAGGTTTTAGTGGCAACGAATTGAGACCACGAATCTTTAGGTGAGGCAAATGACCTACCGTGTCGGGCCAAGGTGGATGTTCAAAGATTTGGATCAGTTGTTGACTTATAAGTGGACATGACGAAATATCCGAAGTAACGACTCATCCTGGCCAATCGTGGGAAGGGGGAGTAGGATTTTTGTGCTTCAAAGGATAACGGAAGGAGTAACGAATTGTTAAGTCCGGGAGCAACGACTTGTGAAGTCACCATCGGCGTATTCGAGGAATTATTGAGGAAGGTCCTGGGCAGACCATCACGACTTGGAAACCACAAGTCATTGTAAGTCCCAAGACTCGTAGAGTGCCTCGTGTGGGACTCGGCATGTTTTTCCATGTTTTTCCAAGGGTATTTTCATAAAATCTTAAACTTCTAACTCCTAAACTATGTCGTTTTGAATATTAGATGGGACATTTTGAAGGGTTTCTTCTAGTCTAATCCTCATTCTCTTCAAAATATCCTCTCAACCTCTTCTTCCTCTTCTCTCTCAAGACTCAAGGATTCAACTAGGTTCTTCAGCGTTTCAAGGGTTAAGTTCAAGTGGGGATTTCTCCTATTCAGGTATGTGGGTTTTCAACAAGGAAATCTTTCATCCTTGCCCCAAACTTTCTACTAAAAACCTAAATCCTTTGATTCTAGAAAGCATGTTCTAGGGTTTTAATTTATGTATGAATTCTCAAATATTTTCCCGAAATTCTAAGAACCATCATGGTTAATAGTGGTGTATGCTTATGAAGTACTTGCATCTTCTTGGAATATGAGTATGATTTGTGCATAACATGAATGTGGGATTTTTACCATGAGTTAGTCTAGAATTTCACATGGGATTTCATCAAGTGTTCACATGCTCTTATCATGAACTTGTATCCATGTTTAAAGTATATGTAAGACTATATGGGTCCCCGCAAGTCTATAACATATGTTGTAGTATATGCGTTGGAACACGACTAGGACTTATGGGCTTTGACCAATGTGGAGTATGTGCATGTTTTCACTAGTGATTTCGATGTAAATGTTTTGGGTATGAGTTGAATCTATGGAGCCTTCATGAATCTAGAATATATGCTATATAATATGAATTCGAGATTCAAATGTGCAAGGACATGTTTAAAGTGCTGATCTCGATCCTTACCAATGCTTAATGAACGTAAAATGTACGATTTAAATGATTATTCGAGAATTATGATGATATGAATTATGATGATAAAGTATGAGAATAACTTCGTACTTGTGGGCTTGCTTTTTAGTAGCATCCTTTGATCGTACTCTAAACAAATTCAAGATAGATGTCAATTAATCAATGCTCATGTCTCCGATTAGCCGCAAAAATTTGTAGACTAGAAACGAATGATGTCGACTAGTGACCTCCATGTTCTAGCAGTATAATAGGGACTCTCTATAGTAGAGAATGTTTTCCTTAGTCACCTAGGATCCTCAGCGTGAGAGAATTGTTTCCTTGTCAATGACTCTATTAATGAGAATGTTTCCTTAGTCGCTAGTGACTCTATATCAGAGAATATTTTTAGTATGATGTCAATTAATTGAATGCTCATGTCTCGATTAGCCGTAACAATTTAGACTAGAACGAATGACGTCAACTAGTGACCTCTATGTTCTAGTATAATAGGGACCTCTATAGCAGAGAATGTTTTCCTTAGTCGTACTTGTGTGATTCTCTATAAGAGAGAATGTTTCCTTGTGAGTGGGGACTCTCATTAGCGGAGAATGTTTCTTTAGTCAGCTTAGTGACTCTCTATATTAGAGAATATTTCCCTTAGAAAGTCACTCTCCATAGTAGAGAATGTCTCGCTTAGATATTCAGTGGACTCTCCATGTTAATGGGCCACAAATTCTTCGCCCTTAGTATGGCAATGCGTACATGACCTCTATGCATTAGTTGATTATACTTCAGTAAAGGATTCAAAAAAAAAAAAGCTTCATGTCAATACTTTTATGTTTATCTCGCACAGGTCATTGCATTTCACTCGCTCATATATTCAAGATGCATTCGCCATTTCCTTCTTTATACTTTCATGTCTTAGTTTACTTACGGCTCTCATGCCCTGGACATTTCAAGTATAGACCGCATACTATATATGCTATATCGTTTCATGATATAGGATTCAGGTTTCCCGACTCTCGGCCGCGTGGGTTAGGTACGCTCCAATTCCCATCTCACTCGCTTGTGGTGAGTCCTTATATCCCGAGGATGCTATTTATGTTTTCCATTTTCATTTATGTTTTCATTTCAGATTTCAGGAGTTAGTCAGCTTGTCCCAGCAACTCATCCATGTGGTAGAGTCTTTCAGACTTGTAAAAATGTATTTCTAGTTGATGTATCGTTGTTTTATTAAATTATGTTTCACCGCAGCTTTCGCCGCTATGATTATATTAGTTATTGTTATGCTATGATCATGCGATGGGCTTGAAATGAGCCTCTCTGGGGTTTGTTGTCCCATGTCTCAATCCACCTATGTTCGGGTCGTGGATAAACTTGGTATCGAGCTAGTTTAAAGTGTCCTAGGGTGTTTGAGAGCCGCATTAAGTAGAGCCTTCTTCATGGGTGTGAAGCGCGCCACACTTATGACAAATAGGCTACGAAACTTTTTAGGGATGTTCCCTTTTCTTCATGATTCTTATCGTGCGTAATATGAAATCCCAATGTTTCCTTCGACTCATGCTTTACGCACTCGTAGATAAAGCCTCTTAAGAGTGAAAGGAAGAAGAAAGGTAATGGGCGCCAACAAGCCCTACCAAATTTCAAGAACGGAGCAGACGACCATACTATGCCGAGTTTGGGCAACCCTAATATGTCAAGCAAAGGCGGACTACCTGCATTATTAGCGTGCGATGACTCGTGTTCCCGTAATGGGAATGTAGCATGTGAGGGTAAGAGACTTCCTTAGAATGAATCCACCTGAATTCTTAAGGTCAAAGGTGGACAAGGACCCGTATGAGTTTTTGGAAGAGATCCAAAAGATCACCCAAATCATGGGGGTGAATGGAACTAAGAGCACACTTAGCCTCCTACCGCCTGAAAGGAGTTGCTTATATATGGTTTTGCCAATGGAGAGATAGTCGGAAAGTTAGAGCAATCCCCGTAAGTTGGGAGGAGTTTATGACTGCGTTCCTGGATAGGTTTTTCCCCAGTGAGTTAAGTGGAGGCAAAGGCGTGCAGTTCATAAACTTCGAGGCAAGAAGACATGACTATCCAAGAGTACGTGAGCTACCCGGTTGTCCAAGTATGCACCTAAATGGTAGCTAATTTGTGAGGGCTCATGTGAGTAAGTTAGTGAATAGAGTATAAGACCTCCTTTATCAAAGAATGCAGGATCGCCATGTTGCTCAAGGATATAGACTTTCCATTCGTGACATTTTGCTTAGCAAATGTGGCTTTAACAGTGAAGTAAAAAGAGAGAGAGGCAAAAAGGCTAGGATAGGAGATTCGTAGTTTTCCTCAGAGGACGAATGGTGGACACCGCTCATGCCCCCAGCAAAGATCATAATCCTCGCACCTTTGACAAATGTGTCTGCATGCACTGTGGTAAGGGAGATATCCACTTTGTAAGAGCTGGGAAACACCATTTGGGAGAAAGCATGGCCGGCTCATGCTTGTTTCCTCGGTGCGACAAGTCGCAGTCATGGGCACCTAGATTGCAAGCAAATAGTTAAGCGAGGCGAGACTATAGCCTCAGACACCTCTTTAGTAGCCCCCGTGAACCGCCCATTTCAACAAGGGGCATCATCTAAGGTGAGGTGGCGATTAACGTCAAAATCGCTCCTACGCCTTGGCAACACATTAGGATAAGGGAAAGTCTGCGTATAGTCATTGCAGTGTTATGAATTTCTTGTGTTACTCTTTTGCATGATGTTAGCCCAACCCCAAAGTATTGAATAAGAAGCTCTATGATGTTTTTTGGGAAGAGATTGTCGATGTGTGGTGGGAATAGCTATGAGTATAAGGTTTGTAGTGAATGTTAGAGGTGAAGGAGAAGCTAAGAGTTAGTGATTTAGCCCCGACCTTAAGAAAGATTTAGGAGCCTTAGAATGATAGCTTTAAGACAAGGGGGAGATGGTAAGTATACGACAAGTCGAGCTCAATATGATAGTAAGGGAAGCTCAGCCCTAACGATTGTGATATGTCGATCCCTTCAAAGTTCGTATAACCTCTTGTATTTCAATTGAAGCTAGGGCTCTACCCATTCATAAGTTCGTACTCTTAGAATTTCTAGATAACCACTTTAAGGAGTGATGCCAGTCTTACTCTATGCATCCTTTAGGCTCATCTTCATGTTAGCGAACCATCTATGTGTGTTAACTCATGTCTTCCAAGACATGTTTAGCTTGAACTCGCCTAGTTTCTTTCGTAGATCAATAGATAAGGATACCTCATGTATGTGCTCGCTTATATATGTTGTGAATGATTCGTGCTCACAAAGCCCCTTACTCAGCTAGACCAAATATCATGAATCTTAGTTCAAAGATCGTGGCGGCGTATTTGAGAATGTAGATGACTCGATCCATACGCCTAGTGCCAGCTAAGCAAAATAATCCTTCGTTGTTCCATTTAGTCCCGTATCCGTGCTTGTATGCTTTTCGGGCCCTTCTTGCTGCTCTTAGCATGCATGTATGATTTAGATGTTTAGTCTGCATATGCAAGATCACCCGCAGTCGATACTCCATCAGCTTTAGTTGTAAATGCTCGCATTTGGGATACGCTATTCTGGGCCAGTTGTAGCCATCAACATTCAAGGATGAATGTTCCCAAGGGAGAGATATTGTAACACCCCCAAAGTTTCTAAGATCAAACCCTAGACTTAAAGAAAAATTTAGAAGGAAAAGTGAAAATTTCACCACGTAACGAGTCATGGTACGACTATTAGGTGACTCACGAGTCGTGGTGAGACTCATGGAAAGCGGGCCAATGAGGTCCTATTCAGAGCTCCGAGGTAACGACCCACGTCATGACTCGTGGGATCAAAAGACGAGCCGTGGGGTCCTGGGTCACGAAAGTAAAGAAGATGAAATGCCGCACTCCAAGGGATTTAGGACATGACACTGCTAAGTCCAACCATGAGGCGTCCCGAGATTCATCGAGGGAAGTTCATCCATAAAAGTTTCTGATGATAGATGGAGACCACGCACTGCTAGGTGAGGCAACGACTCATCGTGGCCTGCAGAGGTCGGGTGGATATTCAAGGATTTGAATCGGTGTTGACAACGAAGGGAATACGACGAGTCAATATCTAGTGAAGTAATGACTCAAGTCAATCGTGGGAAGGAGGAGTAGGAATTTATGGTCAAAGTGATAACAGAAGGAGTAATGAGTCGTTGCTTGATAACGACTGTGAAGTCAATCTTCTAAGAAATTAGGGAGGAATTAATGGGAAGGTCCCAAAGTGCACTCACGACTTGGCACCATGAATCATTATCAATCCCACGACTCGTATAGTGCCTCTGGGACCGGAAGATGATTTTTCCTACATTTTCCAAGGGTATTTTCATAAAATCTTAAACTTCTAACTCCTAAACTATGTCATTTTGAATATTAGATGGGACATTTTTTAAGGGTTTCTTCTAGTCTAATCCCTCATTCTCTCAAAATATCCTCTCAACCTCTTCTTCCTCTTCTCTCTCAAGACTCAAGGATTCAACTGGTGGTTCTTCAAGGCTTTAAGGGTTAAGTTCAAGTGGGGATTTCTCCTATTCAGATGTGGGTTTTCAACAAGGACATCCTTTCATCCTTTTGCCACCCAAACTTCTACTAAAAACCTAAATCCTTTGATTCTAGAAAAGCATGTTCTAGGGTTTTAATTTATGTATGAATTCTCAAATATTTTCCCGAAATTCTAAGAACCATCATGGTTAATAGTGGTGTATGCTTATGAAGTACTTGCATCTTCTTGGAATATGAGTATGATATGTGCATAACATGAATGTGGGATTTTTACCATCAGTTAGTCTAGAATTTCACATGGGATTTCATCAATTGTTCACATGCTCTTATCATGAACTTGTATCCATGTTTAAAGTATATGTAGACCATATGGGTCCCTGAAAAGTCTAAAGCATATGTTGTAGTATATGTGTTGGAACACGAATAGGACTTATGGGATTTGACCGATGTGGAGTATGTGCATGTTTTCACTATGATTTTGATGTAAATGTTTCGGGAATGAGTTGAATCTATGGAGCCTTCATGAATCTAGAACATATGCTATATAATATGAATTCGAGATTCAAATGTTGTTGACATGTTTAAAGTATGATATGATCCTACCAATGCTTAATGAAAGTAAAATGTATGATTTAAATGATGATTCGAGACTATGATGATATGAATTATGATGATAAAGTATGAGAATGATCCTTAGACTTGTGGGCTTGTCTTTAGTAGAAAGTGTCCTTGATTATACACTAAACGAATTCAGTATGATGTCAATTAGTTGAATGTTCATGTCTCTAATTAGCTGCAGTAATTTAGACTAGACAAATGATGTCGGACTAGTGACCTCCATGTTCTAGTATACTAGGGACTCTTTATAGCAGAGAATGTTTCCCTTAGTCATTCGGTGAATCTCTATAGCAGAGAATGTTTCCCTTTTTCAGTCGGGACTCTCATTAGCGAGAATGTTTCCCTTAGTCAGTTAGTGACTCTTTATATCAAAGAATATTTTCCCCTTAGATAGTCAAGGACTCTCTGTAGCAGAGAATGTCTCCCTAAGACAGTCAAGGACTCTCCACGATATCAGTCGCAGCTTCAGTTCTCAGTATATGCACAGTACATGACCTCTATGCATCAGTTGATTATATTTTAGTAAATGGTTTCAAATAAAAGCTTCATGTCAATACTTATGTTTATCTCAGACAAGGTCATTGCATTTCAGTTGAGTCATATATTCACGGATGCATTCAGTTTACTTCCTTCTTTATGCTTGCATGATATAGATTCAGGGTGGAAAGAATCTCTTTAAGAAAGTTTGCTTGAGGTCCCTTTAGTTGGTTATGGAGTCATTGGGCTACTCCGATAACCATAAAGTGGCTTCCCCAGACAGAAGAAAGGGGAAAAGTCTGAGTCTGATGGCATCTTGGCTGACTCTAGGCAACCTGTACGCCTTGCATACTCCCACAAAGTTCATCAGGTGCAGATTGGCATCGTCAGCTGCATGACCACTTAACACCCGTTTCATGTTCATCAACTGAATTGTGGTGCTCGTGATGTCAAATTTTTCCCCAGCAGGAAGTGTTGGTGGTACAATTGCTCAGGTTGGCTCGACTTCATTGATGTTTAGGTCATCTTCATCAAGGAACTGAGGGGCATATCTTTGGCCTCTATTTCCCCTCCCATATCGACCAGCATTAACGACCTCATCTGGAGCATCCTCCGCATCCTAAAGTGCAGCTTGCCGAGCTAGCTCGTCCTGCCTAGCTTCTTCATCTATGTGGGCATCTCTTTGCTCCTAGTTTTCCATCCTACGCAGTGCTCGTTGAAGTTTGAGATCCAACGGAATCAGGGGGTTTCCACTCCAACGAGTACTTGGCATTCACCAAGCAACAACCTGTGGATACCCAAACAAAAAAGAAAACGTAATTTCAGGAAATAACAACAAAAATTCAAATACAAGCAATTAATCTAATCTTAGCCGTATTCCCCAGCAACAGCACCACTTTTTTATAATGCTCAAACTCACACTTCCTGACAAAGTATGAAGTGGTTGTTTTCAATAAAGAACCCAACTAAAAGGTTGGGGTCGAACCTACATGGAATAGGGTAAGATCTAGACTAATGCCAGTAATTGAACTTGTTGGTGAGTTATCTCCAAATTGGAGGTTTCACGAAAACAATGTTAAAGCAAGGATTATAATTGTGATTTAAATCAAGATTTGAAAACAACTAGGGCAAATGTTCCCCATGGGTTCATAACTATTTCGGGTATACACACGTGATTAATCCCAATGCTTACTTATAGAACTGATAACTAGGATCCATCCAAATGACTGGTTCGTCCCTATTGGATGACTATACTCAATCACCGGGTCAGGTCTCATGAGTGATTTCAAACTAACTGTTATCAATATGTTCCAAATTTAACTATCCTGCGACCATAGCTCAAGTTAATATAATGATCGTAAAAATCAATTCTTTGTGTAATTCTCTTTTCCTAATCTCTAGTTCTCTAGGTTCAAGCAAGTTAAGAATTTGGGTAAGTCTTAACATTGTATACCATTAAGAATCGGTTAAACACGAAGAGAATACAATACAAGCTTTTTGCATTGATTTTGAATCACTTTTGTGCAATCATAATTTGTTAATTCACCACGGTTCACACAACCCCTAGTTGTGGAGGTTTTAGTCTCTCATGGTTGTAAATTGTAAATCGCATTCATAAACAGACACATAATTAAATACTTACAGCAACAATTGGAAGGAAATCAGATTTGATTATCAAAGAACAACCTCAAGAACAATGTAGGAAATCAAGAATTTTATCCCAAGAATTGCTCCTCAAAACTTGATAAAAATTCATAAAAATAACTATTCACATCTCTACTAACTCAATTATGTCCTTCTATAACTAAAATAAAACGTAAAGGATATTTATATAGACATTAGAAACCTTTTCCTAAGCTAACAGGGAGTTTTCCATGTTTGGTGGATTGTACGGGTCATACCGGTTTTTCGTAAGTTCTTGGCTTCTACAGATTTGGATAAGTTTTGGCGTCCTGGTACGACTCGTACCTTCATCCTACGAGTCATCAGTTGCTTCCGTTGTTTGGCCCTGAGAACCTTGACATCTTCTGGAGTTCTTCACGAGTGTTATGGTACGTAGTACCTTCTTGCCATGACTCGTACTGTCTGTAGTGTCTGAAGTTATGTCATGTACTGAAAATCTTTTAAAGTTTACCACAGCTCCTGGTATGATTCATACATTGGTGCCACGGTTCGTGATTCCATCCATACCAGGACTCTGCCTTTGTGCAATTTCTTCTGAATATTTTCACGACTCCAGTTAGGGCTCGTACTAAGAGTCGTATGTTTCCTTCTTCCTAATTCAGCCTTTTGACTTTCATTACAATTCTCAATACGGATCGTACAATCAAGATACAACTCATACTGAAACCCACTCTGCTTCCTCTTTGTCCTCAACTATAATGCCAGAAAACCACTATATCTGCCTCCTCTTCTCATTGAAGCCAGCTGCTTGATTTGTTTCAGTGCCTCCACCCGGTACTCATATTCTGGTGTAGCATGTGGAGGTATGAACTGGGGCCCATATAGTATCCGAGAAATAGTGGGCTCGAATATGTTGACCTCTCGGTCTCTGACCAGGACGCTTTCTAGTTTGGGCTGATCTTTCAACTTCAACCCCTCTTTAGCCTTCTGCTCCATGGTTGCCAAATAGTTGGTATAGAATTCCAAGACAATTTTTGGAGTGTACTGGTCCGGATCCCTAACCATCCAATCGAAGCCGTAGAAGCTGAATATCCGCTTCATCTTCTCCACCTCGTTTAATAAATTTGTGAGGATCCGCGGCTCTTCTTGAATGCTCCGATTAGGTTTGTTTTTACCGATGATAGTAATACCCTACCCATATATCTCTTGAGCTCCTAGCACTCTCCACTGGATAGTGCAGTTCTCCCTAGGCAGAGTTTTCTCCTGCTCGGCATTTGGTGCTGATCACAGGCAAAAATATCATGCCCGTGATACGCTTTATAACTTAAATTAGTCGTGTTGTCTAAGCTATTTTATACATTTTCATGTGATTTTATATAAATGTGAAGA
>JACEIK010005226.1:16183-26238 GCA_018107945.1 Datura stramonium
AAGTACACCCATATACAGACCAAGTTGCGTGGTGAAAATCATCTAGATAGGGGACCAACCATTTAGGTGAACCTAACTTACCAATATTGCATGTTAAACATCGGAATAGATCACTAGTATATAAGCTTTGTTGTTATGAAATCTTAGAGAACACAATCCTAGTCTAGTCGTAAATTGAATACAAACCAAACTTGATACAAGCATTCATAAATTTTACTTTTATTTATTATTCTATATTTTTCCCCCTTTGAAAATAAGTAAATCAATAGTAATAGTTATTCGCATTATTCTTATCATATTCCCTGTGAGATCGACCTCAACCTTTGTTGGGTTCTATATTTGACAATCGACCGCTTATATCTCAATTGCGAGGTGTAATTTGGGCGACATCAGCAATCTAGGTATGTTAAGGCGAATTCCTTCGGCAAGTTACTTCCTATAGTATTGTAATACAGCTTGAACCCTTGTAAGAAAGTCAGAAGTATGTTTATTGTGACTAGCTACTATTGTTAGTTGAGATTAGTACTTTATGTTTAGTTTGGGATTGACCCTACCTTGTATAGCCTTCCGTGACTAACCACAGGGTTACTAGCTGTATCGTCGCCCGCTAGGGGCTATATGACATTACTCCAAGGAGCGATATGTTGTCCCAAGGGATGATGCAGAGGCCCAAGGTTCATATTACAGTCCATTCCATGGTTGGACTATTATCTTTATGTCATATCAGCATCACACCCTCGTCGAGCCTGATGCCCAGGGTGCAGTTATCAGGAATCCACCGGACTCAGACACAGCTACAGATCAGGAGCCAAGTGGGCTCAGTTGCAGACCCAGGGGACCGGTAAGTCGGCTATAGTTACCATTTGACTCACTTTGGCCTTGTTAGAGGTATATAGATTGAAGTGTACTCGCCAAGGCTTATAGAGGCCCCGAGCGGGTTATTCTGTGCTGGTTGTACCTTTCGGGCTTTTGGGAGCCAGGTAAGATTTTTTTTGCGCTACTTACTGGTAAATTAGACAGCAGGATGTTAAGCCATTCAGGTTACATCTCTATCCCTTCTATTCAGTTTCTTTCAATTCCATTCCAGTTATATTCAGTCATTTGCATTTACTGCCTAACATATTCGGTACATATTGTACTGACGCCCATCCTTGGCCACTGCATTACTTTCCTGCAAGTGCGGATAGACACGGATCAGGACCTTCTTAGCTTCCAGCCAGAGTCAGCAATACAGTTAGTTCCCTTTCTCCGGCGCTAATAGTTAGAAGGTTTGCTCTTTTGATTGTATAGTTTATGGGTAGGTCGGGGCCCTGTCTCGATCATTAATCCACTCCTAGAGGCTTGTAGGCTACATATTTTAGTTGTTCATTTTGTTGTTGGCCGTGTGGGGCCCTATATATATTTTATTTCATGTGATGGCTGTGGGGGGCCTTGCTTAGCTGTTATTTAGCGGCCTTATCGGCTATGGTGCAGTTTAATTGCCTGATTTCATTTCAATTATAACTAGACAGCATGGCAGTCTTGTCGGCCCGCATAGGATTCCCTTTTGTTGTCTGTTGTTGGTTAGTTGTTTTCTTTTACAGGTAGCTATACGGCCTTGTCGGCTGGTGGTTGTGTTTATAGCCGAGATATAGCTCGTTGTTTTATTAAATTGAGTTGCAGGCTAGCACCAGACGTGCATAAGCCCAGCCAGGTCAGTCAAATCCCAGTGAGGCACTAGGTTCTAGTCATGCCTCCCAAGATGGGGCGTGACAAACTTAGTATCAGAGCAGGTCGTATCCTAGGGAGTCTGCAAGCTGTGTCAAGTAGAGTCTTGTCTATGGATGTGTTGTGCACCACATTCTATAGACAGGAGGCTACGAGGCATGATAGGATGGTTACTCTTCTTTCTCTTCCAATCGTTCTATAGAGTTGTGATGTATAGGGTTGAGTCTCTAAGCTTACTATATTATGTTTGTCCGTAGAGAAATGTCGGACACGCGACAGAGTACGACCGGCCGGAAGTTAGATGCTGCGGCAAGAGAGGGCACTAGCAGGGTGCCCCAGTAGAGCCAGCGCGATCTGAGGGCGATAGGGAGACTTTATCTCGGTCTCCCCAGCACTCTCCGCCACGTTAGGAGCCGTCTAGAGCGGCAGATGTGTCGATAATACCTCCAGCAATTCCTATACCGATACCTGTAGATCAGGAGGTTAGGAGCGTTGTCTTCATATTAGCTAAAATGATGGCTATGCAGCGTCAGCCAGTGGAACCTGTGGTTGCAGAATCTTCGGGAGTACCCAGGAGTTCGAGGGTCCGAGAGTTCCTCGCTCTGATTCCCCCGCAGTTCTTAGGGACGGACCAAGATGAGGACCCTCAGGACTTCTTGGATCAGTTGCAATGGATTTTTAGGGTAATGCATGCCACGCCTGCAGAGTCGGTTGAGTTAGCGGTATTTCGACTACGGTACATAGCATTATTATGATACGAGAGTTGGGAAAAGTCCCAAAGTAGGGATGTTCCCCCTCCGAATTGACCTGTTTTTCATAGGCCTTTATAGATCATTATTTTCCGCGAGAAATTCGACAGGCCCGGGTGGATCAATTTTTGCATCTAGAGCAAGGTTCAATGAGTGTTCGGGAATATGCTATGAGATTTGATTCTTTGGCTCGATATGCACCAGCTTTTGTAGATAGTATGCCAACCAGAGTGCACCAATTTATTATGGAGCTGCTCTCAGAGTACGTGGAGACTTGTGTTATGGCTACTCTGCGAGAGGACATGGATATCGCCCGTATTCAGACATTTGCTCAGAGTATTTAGGGGATTAGACAACGACACTAGGAGATAGAGAGGTTAAATCAGGAGCAGGGCCGCAAGGCTAGACCTAGTGACACCCCGACAGAGTTTCAGGTCGGACCTAGGCAACGACTGTCAGGTAGACCACCCAGGCTCCCATCTCTATAGCAGCAGCAGGGTAGTAAATCAAATCGCCGGGGGCAGTCAGGACCCAACGAGAGCTCACGGGAATCAGATTCACAGCAGTAGAGAGGGTCAGAGCAGAGAAGACTCACCGTGCCACATTGTCCTATCTGTAGTCGACGTCATCTTAGGGCATGCAGGTATGGTTCTACTGCTTGTTACACCTATGGACAAGAGGGTCACATGATGAGAGACTGTCCGACCAGAGGTCAGGATGATCGGGACTAACAGGACAGATCTTCAGTAGGGCCACGTGCCCCAGCACCTTTAACAGGGCGTAGACCCTCAGCTTTAGCCGGCAGAGGCCGAGGCAGGTCAGGGGCATTCAGTTTAGATACCGGTCCGGATTGCACTTATGCTTTACCAGGGTGACAGGAGTCAGAGTCGTCGCCAGATGTTGTGATGGGTATGTTGGACATTTTTTCTCATTTAGTTTATGTCTTAATAAACTCAGGTTCCACTTTGTCCTATGTTACCCTATTAGTGGCTCGAAAGTTTGGTATAATGCTAGAATTATCAGCGACCCTTTTTAGTGTCTACACCCATCGATGATTCTATTATAGCTAAAAAGATCTATCGGGGTTGCACAGTAGAGGTTGTTCGTCGCCAGACTTTAGCAGATTTAGTGGAGCTAGAAATGATTGATTTTGATACAATTATAGGTATGGATTGGCTAGAGTCATGTTATGCCAATGTAGATTGTTGGACCAAGACTGTCCAATTTCACTTTCCAGGGGAGGTAGTACGAGAGTGGAAAGGCAATGCAGCTACGCCAAAAGGTAGGTTTATATCCTATCTTCGGGCGAGGAAATTGATAGCATTGCATTTATCATATTATCAGGGTTCAGGATATCCAAGCAGAATCCCGACTCTCCAGTCTATTCTTGTGGTTAATAAATTTCCAGATGAACTCCCTGGCATCCCTCCAGAAAGGAAAATTGATTTCTCTATTGATTTTCTACCAGGTACTCAGCCTATATCCATCCCTCCGTACCAAATGGCTCCTGCTGAGTTAAGAGAATTTAAAGAGCAGTTGAAATATCTATTAGATAAGGGCTTTATCAGGTCGCGTACTTCACCGTGGGGTGCCCCAATTTTGTTTGTGAGAAAGAAATATGGCACCCTCTGCATGGGTATAGAATACCAGCAGTTAAATAAGGTTACCATCAAGAATAAATACCCGCTTCCCAGGATAGATGATTTGTTTGATCAATTACAAGGGGCAAAATATTTTTCCAAGATCGATTTAAGTTCAGGGTACCACCAAGTGCAGGTTCGGGAAAGAGATATTCCAAAGACAGCTTTCAGGACCAGATATGATCATTTTGAATTTCTAGTTATCTCCTTCGGATTGACGAATGCCCCAGCAATGTTCATGGATTTGATGGACAGCATCTTCAAGTCATATCTAGATCTTTTTGTGATAGTATTCATTAATGATATTTTGGTGTACTCCCTTTTAGAAGCAAAACACCGAGATCATTTGCGAACGGTACTGATTCTCAAGGATCGCCAGTTATATGCAAAATTTTCTAAATGTGAGTTTTGGCTGAATTCTGTGGCCTTTTTGAGCCATATTATGTCAGATGCTGGTATTCAGGTAGATTCACAAAAGATCGAGGCAGTAAAGACATGGCCTAGACCTACAACTCCAACTGAGGTACGCAACTTCCCAGGGTTAGCTGGGTATTACAGAAGGTTTATAGAAGGTTTTTCTACTTTATCAGTGTCTTTGACCAAATTAACTCAGAAAGCAGCCAAATTTCACTGGACTGAAGCTTGTGAACAGAGTTTTCAGGAGTTGAAAAACAGATTGACATCCGCAGCAGTCCTAGCTTTTCCAGAAGGTTCAGAGGGTTATGCAGTGTACTGTGATGCTTCGGGCGTTGGTTTAGGGTGTGTTCTTATGCAACATGGTAAGGTAATTGCTTATGCTTCAAGGCAGCTGAGGAAACATGAAAAAAAACTACCCCACCCACGATCTGAAGCTAGCTGCAGTGGTTTATGCTTTAAAAATATGGAGGCACTGCAGCGGGAGATGGCCCGATAATTACACCAGTTAGCCAGTTTAGCTGTCTGAATAGTAGACTCGGGAGACGGTGGGACAGTGATTCAAAATACCGCATTATCATCCCTGGTTCTAGAGCTAAAAGAATGGCAATATGAATATCCTCATTTAGCACAGCTCAGAGATAAAGTTCAGCGAGGTGAAGTGCCATCTTTTGAAGTAACCAAAGATGGGGTCCTGAGATTTAGCGGTCGCCTTTGCATCCCAGATATAGCAGGGCTCCGCCAGCAGATTATGCCGAGGTACACTATTCTCGATACTCCCTTCATCCGGGATCAACAAAAATATATCATGACATAAAGGAGATTTACTGGTGGCCTAGAATGAAAAAGGGTGTAGCAGAATTTGTAGCACAATGCCCTAACTGTCAGCAAGTAAAAGCTGAACATCAAAAACCCGGCGGATTGACACAAGAGATAGTTGGTACCTATGTGGAAATGAGAAGCAATCAACATGGATTTTGTGACAGGATTACCCCATAACAGGCGTAGATTTAATTCTATCTAGGTAATTATTGACAGATTAATGAAATCAGCTCATTTCCTACCAGTCAGGACCACCTTCTCAGCCGAGGACTGTGCTAAATTGTATATCAGAGAGATAGTTCGATTACATGGTGTCCCAATATCTATCGTTTCTGATAGGGGGAAACAATCCACAGCTAGATTCTGGCAGTCATTTTAAAAAGGCTTGGGAACACAGGTTAATTTGAGTACAACATTCCATCCTCAAACAGATGGGCAGGCAGAATGTACAACTCATACGCTCGAGAATGTATTGCGGGTGTGTGTGTTAGATTTTGGGGGCAGTTGGGATGAGCATTTACCCCTTATTGAATATGCTTACAACAAAAATTATTATTCGGCAATCCAGATGGCACCTTATGAGGCCTTATATGGGCGGAAATGCAGGTCCCCCGTCAGATGGTCGAAGTAGGAGAATCAGAGTTAATTGGACCAGACATGATCCACCAATCAGAAGAAAAATTAAAACTCATCAGAGACCGCTTGCTGACAGCTTAGAGTCGCCAAAAGTCCTACTCTGATGTACGATGTAGAGATCTGGAATTTAATATTGATGACTGGGTATTTCTGAAAGTTTCGCCAATGAAGGGCGTAATGAGATTTGATAAGAAGGGCAAGCTTAGCCCTAGGTTTATTGGGTCATATCTGATCCTCTGGAGAATAGGCCAAGTGGCATATGAGCTAGACTTACCTCCAGAGTTAGAATCTGTTTACCCGGTCTTTCACGTGTCAATGCTACGAAAGTGTATAGGGGACCCGTCTCGAGTTGTGCCGGTTGAGGATGTTCAAGTTATTGAGGAGTTAACATACAAAGAGGTTCCAGTTCCATATTAGATCGACAGGTTCATAAGTTGAGAATAAAAGATGCCTCCTCTATTAAAGTTTATGGAGGAACAAGAATAAAGAAGAGATGACCTGGGAAGCTAAGGATGATATGAGATCTAGATATACGCACTTGTTCCAGGATTGATCCATATTATGCAGTTAAGGTGAGGTTGTTGTTCAGTTGTTATTTTACTTCTTATGCTATCAGTACTACTACTTAGCCACCCCCTTTTATTGTGTAATGGTTGTTATAGCATCCTGCGAGGCGCCTATATTGGACTTTTTTTCGTTTCAGGTTTTCGGATAGTCCATATTACAGAGGAGACTCTACCAAAATTTTTTAAATCCTGGTTAAGGAAGTTGACTCCTTTAGTCTTGAGGATAACATTCGAGGACGAATGTTTCTAGGGGGGAGGATGTTACACCCCATAAAAATATCAATCATTAGTAGGCGTACGCGTGGATCGGTGACGAATAAGAAGAGCTTGACGCATGTGGAAAAGCCTCGGAAGCAGGATCGGGCGAGGCCAAGTTGTTAGGGGCCAGTGCGACGCGCCAGTAGGCAGTGCACTGGCCAGCGCGACGCGCTAGGCACAGGGGCACACAGAGGGGCGCGACGCGGGGGCATCCCTGGAGCACAGAGGGACGCGGTGCGAGGGCCTTCTTGGAGCATTGGGCGGCGCGGTGCGCCCCCTTCCACCTCCCTTAGCTATATATAAACCCCTCCCTCTTTCATTAAATCATTTCCCCAAGTTATATCATGGCCAGAGAGAGTATAGCACGCAACTTTCACATAAATTTCCTCCGATTATGCTGCTAAATGCGGGGATCATGAATTAACTTCGGGTATCAAGTTCTAAGCCTGAGGGAGCATTCTATGGAGTTAGTTTCTCAAAATATGCCCGGCAAATCGGAACTCCACCGAGTAGAAGTTGTCAGAATTGCTTCAAATTGATTCCTAAACGGCCATAGGCATTAGGTAAGAATTTCTCCCTTATGAACTCTTGGGAAATTATAGGTTTTCGCCATATTTTGCGAAGTTGAATTACAGTCATTATTAATATCGAAAGTTGTCGTTTTGCCGAACTTAGTATTAAAATGAGTCTCATTCCCTCAGTATAAAGGTTTCAATTGAAAAGAGCCGCGGATTACAAATTAAAACTCGTCAGTTAATCGGGAATCGGTAATCGAGGTAAGTTAAGGAGAATTCCTTCGGCAAGTTACTTCCTATAGTATTGTAATAAAGCTTGAGCCCTCGTAATAAAGTCAGAAAAATGTTTATTATGACTAGATGCTATTGTTAGTTGAGATTAGTACTTTATGTTTAATTTGGGATTGACCCTGCCCTGTGTAGCCTTCCGTGACCAACCCCAGGGTTACTAGCTGTATCGTCGCCCGCTAGGGGCTATATGACATTGCTACAAGGAGCGATATGTCATCCCAAGGGATGATGCAGAGGCCCAAGGTTCATATTACAGTCCGTTCCATGGATGGACTATTATCTTTATGTTGTATCGGCATCACACCCTCGTCGAGCCTAATGCCTAGGGTGCAGTTATCAGGAATCCACCGGACTCAGACACAACTACAGATCAGGAGCCAAGTGGGCTCAGTTGCAGACCCAGGGGACCGGTAAGTCAATTATAGTTACCATTTGACTCACTTTGGCCTTGTTAGGGGTATATAGATTAAAGTGTACTCGCCAAGGCTTATGGGGGCCCGAGCAGGTTATTCTATGCTGGTTGTACCTTCCGGGCTTTTGGGAGCCAGGTAAGATTTTTGTTTGCACTACTTACTGGTAAATTAAACAGCAGGATGTTAAGCCATTCAGGTTACATCTCTATCCCTTCTATTCAGTTTCTTTCAGTTTCATTCCAATTATATTCAGTCATTTTTATTTACTGCTTTACATATTCGGTATATATTATACTGACGTCCACCCTTGGACGCTCCATTACTTGTCTGCAGGTGCGGATAGACGCGGATCAGGACCATCTTAGCTTCCATCCATTGTTAGCAGTACAGTTAGCTCCCTTCCTCCAGAGCTAATAGTTAGAAGGTTTGCTCTTTTGATTGTACAGTTTATGGATAGGTTGGAGTCCTATCTCGACCATTAATCCACTTCTAGAGGTTTGCAGGCTACAGATTTTCAGTTATTCATTTTGTTATTGGTCGTGTGGGGCCTATATATGTTTTATTTCATGTGATGACCGTGTGGGGCCTTGTTTAGTTGTTAGTTAGCAGCCTTGACGGTTATGGTGCAATTTAGTTGCCTGATTTCATTTCAGTTATAACTAGACAACATGGCGGTCTTGTTGACCCGCATAGGATACCCTTTTGTTGTCTGTTGTTGATTAGTTATTTTCTTTTACAGGTGTATATACGGTCTTGTCGGTCGAAGGCTGTGTTTACAGCCGAGATATAGCTCGTTGTTTTTTTAAATTGAGTTGCAGGCATGCACCAGATGTGCATAAGCCCAGTCAGGTCAATCAGATCCCAGTGTGGCACTAGGTACTATTCATGCCTCCCAAGGTGGGGCATGACATAAATAATAACTTATAATTTTTTAAAATTGCTCAATTAACATTAAAAGATTTACATGTTTCAATGCTTACCCCAGATCTACTTATTATCAAATTCAAATATTGAATTGAACAATGAATTCAAATAATATGCTATCCAGATTTTGTATTTAAATATTTTACAGAATAGATTAAATTGCAAGTGTCGTATGTATGGAATAAATTTTTAGACAAAATTAATAAGTGATTTTATATAATTCTTTACAATATAATAGAAGTTGAAAACAAAATATTATGAATGTTTTAGTTCATGTATTGGATATAGTAAAATCAAGACAAATATTTTAGTACAGTCAAAAAATTTAGATTCAAAACTCAAAAGAGATTTACTTAGCATTCATTCTGGTTCTTTATTTTTTCAAAGAAATGTATCCTCAACAAAGAGATTAAAAAATAAGACAATATTGTATCCTCAACAAAGAGATTAAAAAAGTAACAGTTAATAACATGATATAAGTTGTAACTTATTATGATAATTTACACATACACTTTTT
Source organism: Datura stramonium (assembly GCA_018107945.1). Lineage (NCBI taxonomy): Eukaryota > Viridiplantae > Streptophyta > Magnoliopsida > Solanales > Solanaceae > Datura > Datura stramonium. Next base: position 25,636 of record JACEIK010005226.1, read on the forward strand.
ATATTTTAAGGAGATAAAAGATATATATTATATGTTATTCTTTGTTATAATGTTTAAGAGTATTTATTGATTGATGGACATTTATTGTGGAAGAAAACATATATATTATATTAATCAGATTCACACATCAATTAAATTTACAAGTTATGTCCTCCTAGTATAATATGAACAAATCTCATCACTTAACTTAAGTTATATGTATCGAATATCAACAAATTATATCCAAGAAGAATCAAATATATTGAGGTTTAATAAATCTTACTTCTTAAATTATCTTAGAAAATACTAAAGTTTCAGTTTGAAATTTATTTTCAAAGATTGTGAATAGGTATATATAAGAACCTTTTAAATATTAATACATCTTTTGTTATTCTATTACAATTTTATAAAATATCCAAATGTGCAAGTAAATATTCTATTAAAATGCTTACCTTAATGTATATGATATTATTATGAGGTGAAACTTAATTGCATTTCAACTTTATTTTCAAAATCAACTTCTCTTCAATTTTAAGCAATAGACACTCTCCTCTTTTATCCAAATTGATCTTTGTGTCTATTTTATTCTTATATTACAAACCTAGCTTCTTCTTTTTTTATCTC
>JACEIK010005226.1:41651-55205 GCA_018107945.1 Datura stramonium
GTTTTATGCATTATTATGTTTATGCTATTGGCTCAAGTTATGTTTTGATAAAGTTTACTTACGCTTATGATAATGAATGATTTATGAATGATTTGAAAGTCTTGAGCTGTATGTTTTCTTACGGAATTTATGATATAAGCATGATGTCCTTCTCCTATGATTATTTATGAGTTTTATTTCCTTTTAAATGTCTACTTTACTTACCTTGCATACTCGGTACATCTCACGTACTGACCACATACTTTCTATGTTGTATCATTTTATGATACAGGGTCCGAATTTCAGGATCGACTTCATCCTTAGTTCATCTTAGCCCTCGCTCTCAGCTTATTGGTGAGTCCTCATGTTTCGAGGGCTTTCATGTTATTTATGTTTCAGTATCGGTCAGGTTAGTTGGGGATGTTGTCGCATCAACCCATCTTATGTAGTAGAGGCTTCCAGACAGGATGTAGAACTCAGCTTATATATATGTATAGTACTTCTGGGTGTGACACTATGATTACGTTTCCGCTATGATGATATGCTAAGTATTCCGCTTATTTGATTAAGATTAGATGCATGCTTATGCCATGGGTCGACTTGGGATCTCTCGGGGTCCCTTGTCCCGTGTCTACGATCCGGGTGTACATCTAGGTTGTGACAAACTTGGTATCAGAGCAATAGGTTTGGAGTGACACTATGATTACATTTCCGCTATGATGATATGCTAAGTATTCCACTTATTTGATTAAGATTATATGCATGCTTATGCCATGGGTCGACTTGGGATCTCTCGGGGTCCCTTCTTCCGTGTCTATGATCCTGGTGTACGTTTGGGTCATGACAAACTTGGTAACAGAGCAATAGGTTTTGAGTGTCCTAGGATATTTGAAACTCGCATTAAGTAGAGCCTTTTTCATGGGTGTTTAGCGTGCCACACCTATGACGAAGAGGCTGCTAGACGTTTAGGAAATGTTCCCTTCTTTCATGATTCTACCTCGTGCCATGAGTTTAACTCTGTCCATTCCTCTAACTCGTGTTATACGCGTGTGCAGAAACATATCTTCTTAGAACAACGATGGAAGTTAGCCAGCACCACAACTCCTATGGATTTCATGCAAGTTACTGATGCGGAGCTCGGAGCCTCTTTTTGAGTGTTTATGCGAGTTATGATTACCCAGCCTGGTCAGCGGGCTATCGCACCGATGAACCCTATCGGAGAAGAAGCAGTTATTGGGACTCAAGGACTCATGAAGGAGAGCTTACCGGAGGTTGGTAACTTGAGTGTGGTTGGGAAATAGAGAGGGGGCAGGAGGGAGAACAAGAGGCCCAAGCCCGGTGACCTTGAGGGGTCCCAAAAAGAGTCGAGAAGGGGGAGTCACTCTCAAGTCCGTCAGAATTCTCAAGCCCAAGCTCGGAAATACAAGCCCCGGGTGAGGGAGATTACTTACCCAACTTGCGGGCGTTGCAGGAAGCACCACCGAGGAGAATGCTTGGCAGGTTCAGATGTTTGCTTTTATTGTGGCCAACTCGGTCATAAACACAAGTATTGCACTATAGCCAAGCGAGATGGTTGGAAAGGTCGTGCTCTGAATCCCTCTCCATCAATTCTAGCGAGTCGTCCACCTCCACAACACAGGGTGTCAAGAGCGAGTGGCGGTCGACCTCAGATGTACATCTCAGGTATGTTATAGGCTTTTCCATCGACCCTACCATGATCTTTAGTTTCGAGAGCCTACTGTACAAGGTACGGGATTCCTGTATGCACCTTAGTTTGAGACCTATTTTTTGGGAGGTAGGCAATAGCTAAGAGTATGAAATATTCAGCGATAGCTTTAGAGGTGAATGAGTAGTCTGGAGTTAGTGATATTAATGCAAATTTAACAAAGGGTCCTAGAGCGTTAGAATGATAGCTCTAATCTAAGAGAGAGATGGTAAGTGAAGGGTCATGTCGAGTCTTAAGTTTTAGCAAAGAAGTTCTAGAGATGGTACTTAGGGATAGTCAACCCATTCTCATCTAGATGTTTCTCTCATATGTCGCTTGATGTTACGCTCAACCCATGCTTACGTTCAGAACTCTAAGATGATGGGCAACCCCGTCAGTCAGCGATTCCAACATTACTCCATGACTCCATAAATTCAGCTTCATGTCATGACCCTCGTTGCATATGTGATGCTCATATCCCTTAGTACGCTCAGCTTTATAAACTCAGTCCTTAAGATCTGCCTTTTCAGCTCATGAGAATCGTGTTATATCAGGTACTTGCCCAGCTTGGATTCCTTGAATAATTCATGCTCATGATTTCCTTACTCTAGGCTCTATGGGTGTTCCCCACGATGTAAATGATAGTTAAGATGTGCACGTCCAGGATAACTCCCTACCCCTGCTATAGGTGCCAGGCATGTAGAAGTTTAGAAAGTGAAATGATTAGCCAAAACCTAGAAGTACAACAACCCACATGGTCATTTCTTGATTTTGACCTGTTTCCCTAGTTTGAACCTTCCCGTATATGTATTTCGCTACTTATAACTTGCGGGGATGGATGACATAATTTTCGAGATGATCTAATGAAGATTGGATAAGATTCTCAGTTTTTGGGAGGTCTGAAGTTTGAGAGGTTTGACCAAAGTTAACATTTCAGGTTAACGAGCTCGAATTTGGATTCTGAAAGTTTGTTAGTACCTGATGGTGATTTATGAATTAGTTGGGTAGTTACGTGGGTCCCTAGGTGATTCGGGAGTAATTTGAACTTTTTGGCTAAGTCAGGAGCTTTAAGGAGGTTGAGTTTGACCATGGCCGACTTTCGATAAAACAACCTGATATCGGTGCTTGATTAATCCAACAGGTTTGAAATGTTTTTTATGGTTGAATTTCATATTTAGGTTGTGTCCAGAGGATTCCAGATGAGTTTCAGGTGGATTTGAACATTTTGAGTGTTTAGCATGATTCTAAGTATAAGGTGTGGTGTCATGGTTCAGGATGGATCGGAATTTTTCTTGATGACCGGGGGCAAATCTAGCTAAGGTGAGGATCCTAACTTAGTAAGGTCGAAGGTGGTCATTCAGATCAGAAGGTAGAGGTTTTTCCAAAGGGGGAGATGGGGTACTTCAATAACAGGGTAGTTGGGATGATCATTGCCTCTTATTGAGTTTGCCGACAATAACAGTTACCATGCCAGCATCGAGATGGCTCCGTTTGAGGCTCTTTACGGGCAGAGATAAAGATCGCCCATCGGATGGTCTGAGGTTGGTGAGGCAGCAACGATAGGGACAAATTCAGTTCATGAAGCTACGGAGGAGGTTCAAATAATAAGGGAAGGATTGAAAACAGCTCCTACTCTCCAAAAGTATTATATGGATGTGAGAAGGACTTGAGTTTGAGGTTGACGATTAGGTGTTTTGAAAGTATTCCCTATGAAGGGAGTGATGCTATTTGGAAAGAAGGGGAAACTCAATCCTCATTTTGTTGGTCCCTGTCGGGTAGTGAAACGGGTTGGTAAGGTGGCATATGAGTTGGAGTTGTCCTCAGAGTTATCTTCCGTAGATCTTGTGTTTCATGCATCGCTTTTAAAGAAGTGCTTGGGAGATCCAACTTTTGTTGTCCCAGTGAACAGCATCGGTGTAAAAGATAGTCTTAGCTACGAGGAAGTTCCGGTGGAAATATTGGACCGGCAGGTCCGGAGGCTAAGGATCAAGGAAGTGTCTTCATTTAAAGTATTAAGGAGGAATCAACATGTTGAAGGAGATACGAGGGAAGCCGAAGCGAATATGATGGCTAGATACCCACGTTTGTTCTCTACCGGCTCAGTTCCGACTTGGGGTATCAGTTTTGCGCTATGACTCTATTTAGTTTTCATGATTCTATCTATGTGCGTAAGTTTGATTTATGTTATGATGAATTTATGTGAGTTCTAAATTTGGTGCAGCTATGTGGATCTTTTCGGAGGTAGTCATTCCCTCAATTTTCGGGTTAAAATGATTAGTATTGAGTGTGGTGAATTGTGTGTTTTTGTTGCTGCTTGTTTCCTACATTCGAGGACAAATGTTTACAAGGGGGAGATATTGTAATACCCCGGGAAGGACTAAGAATAGACCGGGGAGTTTAGAAGTTAAAACTGCAAAAAACTGGAAGAAACACCACAGAACGGACGACCCAACAGATCATGGGTCCAACCAACTGCCCATTGGAGCTAGTCGTAGTTTCAAGGGTTTGGGTGGCAGTTGATGTAACGAGCGAAGTGACGACCCGTTGCTTGAAACAACGAGTCGTTGTTTGTTCCTGTGGGAAGCATTGACCTGAGCAAGTTTGGGAAGTAACGGGTCATCCAACGACCCGTCGTTAGTTACAACGACCCATTGCTTGAAGTCGTGGTAGGGGGAAATGAATTTTCAGTGCATATAACGGATGGATACCACGACTCATTGGAGGAAACCACAAGTCTTGGTGAGGCTCATGGTAAGGGAAGTTCAGAATTTTCAAAGAGCTGACAACGGTCGATCCAACGACCCGTCAATAGAATCAACGACTCATCCTGTCAAGTCGTGGGAAGAACCTGAAGCATGAAGTGAAGCATTGGACTCAAAGACTCGGTACCACGAGTCATGGTATCACGCAACAGCCCGTGGGATCGTTCGTTGGTCCGTCCAAACCAGTTTTTTAGGGAAGTTTTATTAAGGGCATTTTCGACTTTTTCATGCTTTGAGGCCCTAAACTATGACGTTTTGTGTATTTTTCTTAGTATGATAAGATGGGTTAATCCCCTAAAGAATACCTATTCTCATGCAAGAGTTTTTAGAGAGGTTTAGGGAGATTCAAGATCTTCTTCTCCAAGGTTTCCATCAATTTCTTTGTGGGCATTCAAGGGAGAGTAAAATCAGTCTACCTTAGGTATGTAGAGTTTAGAATGGGTGATTTCTTCCACACCCATGCCCAAATTTCGAATTTAATCATGAATTATCATATTCAATTCCATGGGGTTTTACCCAAATACATGAAAATGTAATTTCTCTTTATGGGTTTGATTTGATTGAGTTTTAATTGCTAAATTATGAATGATGGGCAGGTTTTATATCATTTTCTTGAAAATTTTGTTTCAAGCTTTTTAAATCTAAAATGCCCATTTGGTGAAGGTTCATGAAAGTTATGGTTTATGATGAATATTCAATATTTTGAGGTTATTGATGATGGAAGAGCATGATTTCAAGTTACCCAAATTTATGAGCATATTTTACAAAGAATTTAGTATGTTAAAGTACTGGGCAATGCCCACATATTGAAGAATGATTTATGATTTATCGATTTATGATGTTGGCCAATGAAAAGGGCCTTTGAATCTTGGCTAAGAATGTTTTAAAGGGGACCAATGATGATAAATGTTATATTTTAGCCAATGAATTTTAATGCATGATGTTATTGATTTATGTAGGAGCCTATATGCATGTTTTTGGGAGCCATGTCTAGCACCAAGCAGCACATCGTTCAAAGGATTACGCCGGTGTCTCATAACCACGTGCCACCGTGGGTTCTAATGTTATATATTGTACTGATACTGATCCCCTCAAATGTGATATCATGCCTAATGCACGACCCTCGCCTGGCAAGTCGGGGTCGGCTCTATCCACTTGAGTGAGATAGTTGGGGCATCATGAAAGGATCTACCATGATGGTGTTGGTTATGACGAGTCCTCTCATTGTTCCACATATTTTATGAATTATTATGTTTATGCTATTGGATCAAGTTATATTTTGATAAAGTTTACTTACGCTTATGATAATGAATGATTTGAAAGTCTTGAGCCTAATGTTTTCTTACGGAATTTATGATATAAGCATGATGTCCTTCTCCTATGATTATTTATGAGGTTTATTTCCTTTTAAATGTCCTCTTTACTTACCTTGCATACTCGGTACATTCTACGTACTGACCGCATACTTTCTATACTGTATCGTTTTATGATACAGGGTCTGGATCTCAGGCTCGACCTCATCCTTTGTTCATCTCAACCCTCGCTCTCATCTTATTGGTGAGTCCACATGTTCCGAGGGCCGTTTGACAGACTTTTATGTTATTTATATTTCAGTATCGGTCGGGTTAGTTGGGGATATTGTCCCATCAACCCATCTTATGTAGTAGAGGCTTCAAGACATGATGTAGAACTTAGCTTATGTATATGTCTAGTATTTCCGGGTGTGACACTATGATTACGTTTCTGCTATGATGATATGCTAAGTATTCCGATTATTTGATTAAGATTAGATGCATGCTTATGCCATTGGTCGACTTGGGATCTCTCGGGGTCGCTTGTCCCGTGTCTACGATCCGGGTGTATGTCGGGGTTGTGACACTGGCACAGGCCATGACTGCCCAGGTCCAATATCAGACAGTGGCGCATTTCCCTAAGAATGTGAATGCAGCGATAGCTAGGGTGAGGGATTTCTTGAGGATGAGTCCTCCGAAGTTCACGGGGTCAAAGGTGGATGAGGATCCACACGATTTCACAGAGGAGATTATGAAGATCACCCAGGTTATGGGGATAAATAATGGAGAGTGCGTTGACTTGACCTCCTATCAAGTTGGGAAGGATGCCAGGGCAGTGGGTGCAGGCCTGATAGGTTGGGAAGAGTTTCACACGGCATTTTTGGATTGGCTCTTCCCTCGGGATATGAGGGAGCTCAAAGCGGCCGAGTTTGTTAATTTGAAGCAGGGAAATATGTTCGTTCAGGAGTACGCATAGGAGTTTACTCGATTATCTAAGTATGCTCCGGAGTTGGTGGCGGACCAGAGGGCTCGGGTGAGCCGTTTTGTGCATGGGGTGGCAGACTACTTGGACAAGTATTGTAGGATCGCCATGCTTTATCGAGATATTAACTTTTCCCGTATTGTATTGCATGCACAGCAGATGGAGTCAGTCTACAGGAGGCAGAGGGAGGTTAAGAGGGCCAGAACCGACAGCTATGGGGTTTCTCAGGCCAGGTCAGGGGGTGGACAGCATCAGCAATCCCAGCACAGGTCCATCGCTCCAGCCCCATCATCGGCCAGTACGCCATCGAGGTTCAGAGAGGATTCATGGGAGCAGGGCTTCAGGCTCGAGGGATCAGGGTAGCATGCTGGTGGAGTGCACTTTTCTAGCTTGTGTGAAGTGTCGCAGGAATCATCCCTGGAGATGCTTAGTTGGCTCAGATGCGTTCTTGGGGTGTGGCCAACCGAGACACAGACTTAGGGATTGCCCCTCAGCCAGATCAGGGGTCAGTGGGACCCATGTGACTACAGCCAGTTCTGCAGCTCTAGCAGCACGTCCCCCTCAGCAGGTTTCCTCTACTAGTTCAGCTGGCGGTCAGCGTCAAAACAGGTTTTATGCTTTAGTACCCCGCCAGGAGCAGGAGGCTTCACCAGATGTTGTCATTGGTATGTTGCAAGTCTTCCATATTGATGCTTGTGCCTTGTTAGATACAGGTGCTACTTTGTCTTTTGTGACCCCTTATATTGCTAGTAGTTTTGGTGTTAGCCCTGAAATTCTAATAGAACCATTCTCGGTCGCTACCCCAGTCGGGGATTCAATGGTAGCTAGGTGGGTGTATAGAGGTTTCCCCATTACAGTGTTGCATAAGGTTACCTCCGCAGACTTGGTAGAGTTAGCCATGACTAACTTTGACATTATTTTGGGTATGGACTGGTTGTTTGCATGTTATGCTTCGATTAATTATAGGATCCGTGCGGTGGAATTACGATTTTCAAGTGAGTCAGTTTTGGAGTGGAAAGGATATTCAATTGTACCCGTCGGTCGGTTTATTTCGTATTTTAAGACCAGGAACATGATTTTTAAGGGTTGCATGTATCACCTAGTTAGGGTTAAGGATGTTGAGTCCGAGGCCCCAACTATCCAGTCAGTTCCGGTAGTGTGTGAGTATCTGGAGGTCTTTCCCGAAGATTTGTCAGGTGTTCCTCCTGAGAGGGGGATTGATTTTGGCATTGATCTCTTTTCCGATACACAACCCATCTCTATTCCTCCCTACAGGATGGCTCCATCCGAGCTAAAGGAGTTGAAGAATCAGTTGAAGGACCTGCTAGATAAGGATTTTATTAGGCCGAGTAAGTCTCCATGGGGTGCACCAATGTTATTTGTCCGGAAGAAGGATGGTTCGCTTTGCATGTGTATTGATTACCGATAATTGAACAAGGTCACCGTCAATAATAGGTACCCCTTACCAAGGATCGATGATTTTTTTACCAGTTTTAGGGTGCCAAGTGTTTCTCCAAGATTGATCTCAGATCTGGGTATCACCAGCTTAAGGTTCGGGAGAGTGATATCCCAAAGACCGCTTTCAGGACTCGGTATGGTTGCTACGAATTTGTTGTTATGTCTTTTGGACTGACCAATGCCCCTGCAGCTTTCATGGACTTGATGAACAGAGTATTCAAGCAATATTTTGATATGTTTGTGATCGTGTTCATCAATAATATCCTTATATACTCTCGGAGCGAGGAGGAGCATGCCGCTCACTAAGAGTAGTGCTTCTGTCCCTCAAGGATCATCAGTTGTATGCGAAGTTTAGCAAATGTGAGTTTTGGTTGGGCTATGTATAATTCTTGGGCCCTGTGATATCGAGTGAGGGTATAAAGGTAGATTCTCAAAAAATCGAGGCGGTAAAGAATTGGCCCAGACCGGTGAACCCATCATATATCAGGAGCTTTTTGGGCTTAGCGGGTTACTACCAGAGATATTTTGAGGGTTCTCATCTATTGTGTCACCTTTGACCAAGTTGACCCATAAGAAGGTGAAGTTTCAATGGTCGAAGGCTTGTGAGAAAAGCTTCCAAGAGTTGAAGACCCGACTCACTTCAGCACCAGTGTTGACCCTACCCGAGGGTACCGATGGTTTTGTAGTATATTGTGATGCTTCCAGAATTGGACTTGGGTGTGTGTTTATGCATCACGGGAAGGTGATATCGTATGCCTCGAGACAGTTGAAAATCCATGAGAAGTATTACCCAACCCATGATCTTGAGTTGGCCGCAGTGGTGTTTGCATTAAATATATGGTGGTATTACTTGTATGGGGTCCACGTGGATGTGTTCACGGATCACAAGAGCTTTCAATATGTGTTCACGAAGAAGTATCTCAATCTTTGGCAAAGGAGGTGGTTGGAGTTACTAAAGGACTACGCATGAGTGTTCTTTACCACCCGGGAAAGGCTAATGTGGTTGTGGATGCACTTAGTAGACTCTCCATAGAAAGTGTGTCCCACGTGATGAGGGAAAGAAGGAGTTGATGAAGGATTTCTATCGACTTGCGAGGTTGGGAGTTAGATTGGTCGACTTGACCGATGCCGAAGTTGTTCTGCAAAACGGATCAGAATCATCCTTGGTGACGGATGTGAAAGCCAGACAAGATGAGGATCCGATTCTAGTAAAGCTGAAGGAAGCCATTTGGAGTCAAAAGGTGGAGGTTTTCTCTCAAGGGGGAGATGACGTGTTACGGTACCAGGGTCCTCTATGTGTTCCAGATGTCGATAATTTGCGGTACTGGATATTGCATGAGGCACATGGGTCCAAGTACTCCATCCATCCGGGTGCCACCAAGATGTATCATGATTTGCGGGAAATATATTGGTGGAATGGTATGAAGAGGATATTGCAGAATTTGTAGCCAAGTGCCCAAACTGTCAGCAAGTGAAAGTTGAGCATCAGAGGCCGGGAGGCATACTTCAGGATATTAGAATTCCCACTTAGAAGTGGGAAGAGATTAATATGGATTTCATTACAAGCCTACCTCGTACTCGCCGATAGTATGATTCTATTTGGGTGGTGGTAGACAGGTTGACCAAGGCTGCACACTTTCTACCGGTCAAAACCACAGCATATGATTATGCCAAATTGTATATTTGGGAATTGGTTCGACTTTATGGAGTGCCCTTGTCTATTATTTCAGACCGAGGTACTCAGTTTACCTCTCAGTTTTGGCGGTCTTTCCAAAAAAAGCTTGGGACTCAGGTTAAGCTCAGCACAACATTTCATCCGCAAACGGATGGTCAGGCGGAATGGACCATCCATAATCTCGAGGATATGTTGAGAGCCTGTGTGATGGACTTTAAAGGTAGTTGGGATGATCACTTGCCCTTGATCAAGTTTGCTTACAATAACAGTTATCACTCCAGCATCCAAATGGCACCGTTCGAGGCTCTCTACGGGCGGAGGTGTAGATCGCCCATCGGATGGTTTGAGGTTGGTGAGGCAGCTATGATAGGGCCAGACTCGGTTCACGAGGCTATGATGAAAGTTTAGTTGATAAGGGACAGGCTGAAAACTGCTCAGAGTCGTCAAAAGTCATATGTTGATATGAGGAGGAGAGAGTTGGAGTTCGAGGTGGACGATTGGGTATTCCTAAAGGTTTCTCCCATGAAGGGAGTCATGCGGTTCGAAAAGAAATAAAAACTCAGTCCCCGCTATGTTGGTCCCTACCAGGTTATGAGAAGAATTGGTAAGGTAGCGTACGAGTTGAACTTGCCATTAGAGTTATCTTCTGTGCATCCCGTGTTTCATGTGTCGCTCTTGAAAAAGTGTTTGGGTGATCCAGCTTTATTAGTCCCAGTGGATAGCATTGGTGTAAAGGATAGCCTCAGTAATGAGGAAATTTCGGTTGCAATATTGGATCGCCAGGTTCGGAGGCTGAGGAACAAAGAAGTAGCTTCGGTGAAGGTGTTATGGAGAAACCAGAATGTTGAGGGAGCTACATGGGAAGCCAAAGCGTCCATGATGGCTAAATACCCTCACATGTTCCCTACCGACTTAGTTTTAGTTTGAGGTATCCATTTTTGTCCTAATTTTCTAATCAGTTTCCATGTTCTGTTCATGTGCACAAGTTTGATTTATGTTATGATAGATGTATGTGATGTTTGAATTCAATTCAGCTATGTAGTTCTTATCGGAGATAGTCATTCCGTCAGTTTTCAGTTTAAATAATCAGTATTTGCATATGATGATTGCTTGTTTCTGAGTTTTTTGTGTGTTCCTAACATTCGAGGATGAATGTTCCCAAGGGGGAGATATTGTAATATCCCAAAAATTAAAAGATCAGACCCGGGAGTTGAAATGGAGAAAACTGAAAATCTGAATTTGCAGGCACAAGACGAGTCATTGGATGACTCGTGAAGTAGTCAGGTGACTCGTGGGGAGGCCTGGGAGAATAGGGAAAAAGGAGTCCCCACGGCTTGGGAATGACTCGTGGTCAGACACCACGAGTCGTTAGGTCATCCGTGGGGAGGAGATATAAGAAAAGTAGAAAAGGAAAGGTAGTGCACTTGATGAGTGATGGCCATGACTCGTAGCCACCTATAACGAGTCGTGGTGTCATCTGTTAGGACCCCCAGTGATCAGTTAAGACAATGTACCTAACGGGCAAGGTGACAGATCGTTTGGCCATGTAATGAATCATCAGGTCACCCGTTAGGGTCACCTGGCAGTTATTTTCTGCGAAATAGTAAGGGTCTTTTCATAATTTTCTAAGATCTTAAGGCCTAAACTACGACGTTTTGGGTTATAAATAGTGAAATTTAAAGGGGTTAAGTTTAGTTTTCTCTTCATTCATGCATGCAAGTATAGTGAGAGGCAATCAAGGGAGATTCTTGGCTCTTCTCTTCAATTCTTCCAATTTCATTCTTGGGTAATCAAGGGAAGTTAAGAATCAAATATCCCAGGTATGTAAGGTCATCAATGGGTGAATTCTTTCATACCCATGCTCCTACTCTATGATTTTACCTAAAATTTATCAAAAACTCATGGGGTTTTGTATTCGATTTATATAAAATCAAATGATTTAATTATGGGTTTTGTGATTTTGAAATCTTATCATAATCTTCAAATTTTGATTATTTTTTGAGATTTAAATTGATTATAATATTATCGATTTTGATTTCTAAGCAATTAAGCTTGATTTGCATGCCCCGTGGTGAATCGATTTATGATCTATTTTTCCATCGATGTTCTTGACAAGCCCAGTATGAATTATATTTTAAGTTATGAATTTATTATGTTATTCATTATAATTTTATAAAATTCAAGTTATATGCATGATCTACAAGTATGCATGAATCTTATTAATCATGAATTATGTTTTAGCCGACTCATGGGCCTCATGTCATGGCTAGATCACATATGTTCAAGCATGTTTATGATTGTCATGATTTAACTAGCCCATCAACTCATATATGTATTAATATGAGCACTATATATATTTTGGGAGTAGTATCAAACACCGAGTAGGTTCCGGGCTCAGGTTAAGCCCTGGATCTCATGAACTACGTGCCACCGTAGGTATGTTGGGACCCCTTTCATGTTAGTCCCTAGCCCAAATGTCCCTTTCATGGTGATATCACACTTTCATGGTCCTACCCTTGTCAAGGTATAGACACCCTCCCGACTAGGGTTATAAGTCGGGCTTCATGTGTGCTCATATAGGGTATGTCGGTTAAGAGAATCTCCCACTTTTCCTCATGATTTATGCATGTTATGATTATGTATGTTGTCTCAAGTCATGTTAAGTAAAACTCTTTTATTATGATCATGATTATATTTATGTCACGAATGTTTTGAAAACCTTGAGCCTTATGACATGTTATGATGATTTACAACACGAGCATGATGTCCTACTCCTATAACCATTTATGAATTATATATATGTTTTAAATGTCTGTTTTACTTACCTTGCATACTCAGTACATTCCCCGTACTGACCGCATACTTTTTATGTTGTATCATTTTATGATACAGGCCCCAGCTCTTAGGCTCACCCTCACCCGTAGATTATCTCGGAGTTGTTCTCAACACACTTGGTGAGTCCTCATGTTCTGAGGGCTATGTATTTAGACTCTATGTTTTTCTTTTAGTTTCAGGATTGTTGGGTTAGTTCGGGAGTTGTCCTATGAACCCGTTTTTTCATGATTAGAGGCTTATTAGACTACAAGTTGTAATCAGTCGTATTGTATGAGTCTAGTTTTGCTTTTCCTTCTATTATGTCATGATTACGTTCTTTTTATGCTAAGTATTCCACTCATGTGATTGGGATTAGATGTATTCTCATGCCATGGGTCAACTTGGGTCACTCGAGGCTCCTTGTCCCGTGTCTACGATCCGGGTGTACGTTTGGATCGTGACAGCCAAAGAAGATAAAGCACGAATCATTCACTAAAACACTCTACATGTGGATTATGTGGTCATGTTGGGCACAATAGACGTTCTTGTAACCACATTCCTATTAGGAAATGATGTAGAGTGTGTCCTGTTCTTGTTTGAATGTTGACATTTGTTTGATACTTTAATTTCCATGGTTTAAGAAGACAACTTAGATGTGATACATTGTGTCAAAATATTCCAATTCAAAATTTATTCTTGAAAAACTACAATTACTCAATAATGTTATTTGATCCAAATATGTATTGAAGTACTTATTAAATATGTATTGAATAACGTAATTTTTTTTCATCTAAATATGTATTGAAGTACTAGTTGTATGTATCAAAAGAAAGTTTATTTTAGAAGTTTTACTTGAAATTGTGCAGGATGTATCATAGAATTTATAT